>NQII01005868.1:123812-143769 GCA_002778355.1 Clitarchus hookeri | reverse complement strand
TGGCCGAGTGATGGAGGCGGAGTATTGATTGGGATGTGGAGACATGCTGCGGCATGAAGTAACTGTGCGGTGGCCGAGTGATGGAGGCGGAGTATTGATGGGGAAGTGCATGCGCCGGGCGGGCTAAAGGACCTGTTGTATGAACGAGTATGTCCATCGTAGTATGGATGGGCATATATTTTGTCTCGTGTTGATATAATAGGCTTTCGGTGGATGGGTGCTCTGCAACAAGCAGTAACGCTAAGCTAACAGGAATTATATACTTAGGAAATTGCTTGCACAATTAAAGTTGAAATGATATTTAAGAAGCATGCGGGTTATCATCGGTACTGTAAAAGTTATTCAGTGTACTGTATCTTTTGAAACTAAATATGCTGCTGATGCATCTTCCATGGCCATTATTAAAGGGATCATATGAGGAGAATTAATTTGGTGTCGTGCTTCAAAGACTCGTAATTTTTGGGGGAAATAAACATGTCACCGGCCAAGACATCAGTGTGTGCGACGGGTCAAATGCGTCATAGGAGGCGCCGACGTGTTTCTGTGCATTGTGAACTGTACAATACAGTTTTTGCAATGTTCCTGCTTCAGCAATGTCTATTCCTTCAGGGGGGTCTAGCTGACGTCCTATAAATCACCATAATCGACCAGGAGAGAGGAAGCCCGATGTACGAATTGTATCAGAAACTGCTTCAATGTAACCTGCGTCATTTTTATTATGTGCCCAACAGCTACGTGTTGAAACCACACTTGTTTCAATTAACTGTATTAACAGTTTTAAAGATTTAGCTTGAATGTTAGCGCACTACACACAGCAAGTTACTACAGTTAACACGAGTTAGCCGGTTACAGTCGTTTTTACTATAATTGTTGGGTCGCATCTGTTTCAAGTAGTATAAAAAGGAGGCATGTGTAGCAATTACAGAAAGGCATGTTTGTTGCAACTTTTGTTACTTATGTAAATTGTATAAATGTGTGGTGATTTATAGTGTGAATGTTTGACACGCATTTCAAGGTATTGCCCTCGCAGGGAGAATCAAATGCCAACCATGTTCCCCTATTGGCTGTACGTTTTTCTTTTATAACAGTTAATGTGTGTTACAGTGAGTGGCTTAAGCTGTGTAAAATTAATGAGTGTTTTATTTTAATAATTCTAATAATATCTCATGGTGAATTTAGGGAACAGAAATTTTGCATTCCTTACTGTATTAATTTGTTAACACACATAAATACTTGCTTAATAAATGGGTTAGTATCTTTGACTATGATATTTGGTTTGGTGTGCATTGAAAAACATTAACCTATGTTAATAATATCCTTTATAATTGTGCATCATTGGAATTTACTTTATGGGCTTTCTCTTTAGTGGAATAGCATATTAAAAGACGCCATGAGTAACATTCACACCATTAAGTTATGGTTATCATGTGTGGTATATTTTTAAATTGCAACCTACCTTAAACTTACTGCACGTACATATTTTTTGCAATTTATGTCAAGTACAGTAGTGCATCTCTAGTGGTGGTAAGATTTCTTAGCAGTTGGCCAGTATTTTTATGTAACGTGTTTATAGAGAGTATAATATTTGATAACCAATGCGCAGAGCTGTAAGGTCCTACACTGGGTGTAAGGAAAATGGCATCATTTTTGTATTCTTTGTACCTCTAGCTAATCAAAGAGAAAGATATTTGACTTTGAAATCCTCTTTTACTTTTGCACAACCCTTGTACACTGTTAGTTCGGTTTATGGCACCGAATAATCAAAAACTATGTATCGCCAAATTTGCCAAACTAACATTTTATGCCACCAGCCAAAGGGCATTACAGCATTTACTGGTATTTATTTATTTCTGCCCGCAAATTGTGTGAATTTAACTTGAGCAGAGAGTTTATGAGAAAGTTTGTATAAGTATTTATGCACTGTGCTTATGAAATTCTTGTTCACGAGATGGTTGGTTTGGAAGTAGGGTGTTACAGAATTTGCGTGGTGACAAGGAATTTGCTAATGATTTCATGGAAATAGGACGGAGTAGCCCTTAGCAAAATGCGAACACCCCCATCTCCCTCGGTCTTGCAGCGAAACCACCACCCATAAATCCTTGTCAGGAACGAGGTCCAGGTGGCCAGAAATCTCGCCACTGCCGCTTGTTCGTGTATAAACCACACCCGGACAGCACTTTCTAGGAAATCGGGCGGTGGCGTTGAAAACAATTCTATTTACTTTCCCTCCAGATTCCTCGTAACACGAGAGAGTTCTAAGAGTAGTGACAAAATAGACGATTAGTTAATCCGCAACACTTTATTACATTTAGCTTTTACAGATCAGCAGATATACCTACGTTCATAGATTTCTAAAACTTTACTTTTAAAATATTGTAAACAAATTATTTTCTGCCTACTACTTTTGTGTAAATTATATCCACAAACATTTACACTTTCATGTAAAATTAAAATAACTATTCATTGTAAGGTATTCAGCGGTCATTTAATGAATAATGTCGTTTTGAAATCAATAATTATTCGCATATTTAATAAGTATCGATTAACATCAGTCGTTCTACAGGTCGAGAGATGCACATGCCTGTTATGGTAGCGCATGAAGGGCTTCGCACATACACTGAAAAGCCAAAAAAACTGGTACACCTGTCTAATATCGTGTAGGGCCTCCCCGAGCACTCAGAAGTGCCGCAAGACGACGTGGCATGGACTCGACTAATGTCTGAAGGTATGCAGGAGGCAACTAACACCATGAATCCCTCAGAGCAGTCCACAAATCCAATCTGTGCCAATTTGAGAAAGGGTTGCACGTCTGTCACGTTCAATGAATCTCGTCAGTCCTCGTTTGTCCCGTTCTTTCACGATCTTTTTTCCCTCGCAGCGATGTCGAAGATGTGATGTTTTACCGGATTCCCGATATCAACGGTACACTCGTGAAATGGTCGTAGTGGAAAATCCAAATGTTATCGCTATCTCGGCGATGCTATGTCCAATATCTCGTGCGCCGACTATAACACCACGTTCAAACTCACATAAATCTTGATAATCTGCCATTGTAGCAGCAGTAACCGATCTAGCTGCCGACCGAATCGCGTTACTCTTATTGGTTCCATACCTCTGTTATTTGCATACGCACGCCTATACCAGTTTTTTTTTTGGCTCTTCTGTGTATTTTATATAAATAAACAGACACTGAGTGCACACTCACAACACGGTAGTAATAATATCACTACTAATAAAATTATAATTTTACAAGCGCTTTCAGTGAAAACATGTTATATATCGCCACTTGAGAGGCCCCTGAAGCGCATTTCATTTATAATTATGCAAGACAAATACAAAATTAAGCAAAAAACAGAAATGTGAAAATAATATTATCAACAAATAAGCACCTTCAGTGCATGCATATTTGACATGTACGATTAGTCCATGTATTATATTATTAACTGGCACCTTTAGTGCATTCTTTCATTTAGTATAATAACATATCTAAAAATTGTATACATATAAATTTTTAAAAATTTAAAACATTACATAAAAAATGGGGGAACTTTGAAAAACGGAATTTGCAAAGAAAATTTAAATTGTCAGGGATTTTTATTGCAATGTCACAAACGGCACACGACAAGGCCTACTATGAGATGCAGTGTACGTTCTCCCCGAGACTACAGAACTCACGAGCACATTACACGTGAGTTTAACTAGCACAATTAACTACAACAGTACAACACAGCCTTCACGACACTTATGAACATCACGCCACACAATAAAATTTGCTGTGCTTGTTGCAAACAATTCTATGTAATATAGTTTCCAGATATTTTCTTGTAACTCTACAGTTGAAACATTGCGTATATTTACAACACATTGTTTTAGAAAACACACAAAATTGTGTATGAAGCTGAACGTTTAAAATAAACTTGACGTCTGCAACATTTGATTGTTAAACATTAACATTAGTTTTACACATTACACACAAAGGTTTTGTGAAATTTACTCTCGTTTATTTATAGTGTTACAAAAATATATATTTGGTAACTAGTTTACAAAGCATTCCTTACACAAATACAAACAATTGTTTTACAATCCAGTTCTAGACGCTGATGGGGAGCTTCACTCCTCCCGCTGATTACACCTACACGTATATTATTTTAAAATAGTCAATATGAAATTTAAAAGTCTTAAAAGCGTCCCGCAGCAGATTCGATTATTCGAACCCGCCTTGTCGGGTCGAAGTTACGTTGTACGAACCTAACAGCGAGTTATGGTAGCCTCAGCGCCTTTTACTGCAGATAGCAGCCACATTCTGCGGAATATGAGAGTTCGGCTGAGATACCACTGGACAGCAAAAAATACGCGCCGTTGTGCTCTTCCTGTAATATTCACGCTCCAACTCTAACGACGGTTATTTAACAGAACAGACGTTTGTATAAGTTACTTCTTGGACTTGTTCAGCCCAAATAGGTTCATTTTTGTTTTTAAAGTAAAACGTGCCAATTTGTGTGGCATTTTGGAGATACGTATGTGGCACACGACCTTAAAATGAGGTTTTGTTAATAATGCACCGGTGGTTTTATTGAGTTTGAGCTTCTTTTTGGCGGGTGAATATTAACAGAACCAAAAGTCCTAAACTTTAGCTAACTCCTGACCACGTTCAGCAAGCACTGATTACAAGCTGACCATGCGCGCACGCACACACATACACAGACACAAAGGCCCTCTAATCACACAAACTAGTCAGAATTCATAACAACCAGCCGGACTTATACGAGACACGTATTATGAGACGTGGTTGTTACTTTACGTAATTCTGAAATCGACTGATTCATAGCTAAATCCTTACAATTAAAACGGGATGATGATAACAGAATTTCCGAAAATCGTAACTTTTCTTTAAATTTCCTTCATAAACATAGTTAATAATTAACCAGTTCTCGAGTTAAGAATCAAAATGGCATAGTTCCTGTAAAAGTTAAGTTTAACATAATAAATAAGTGTTATACTTTCAAAATGTATATTTAAGGCATTTATAATAAAACATTATTTTTACGATTGCTTTGGTATTTCAAATATTTAGTATTACTATAATTTTTGCATTGCTGTAAGCCTCGTATTGACTTTTTTTCCCTACAGTTGGGAATTCCAGCTTGATTGCATTATACGTTGGTATTATTGCAATCATGTCGTCCTACTTTCTTCAAATTCTTGTTTCGGTGGGATCCTTGCTGGGGCTAGATACACAAAACGCCAGTGCACTTAACATAAATTTCGTAGAAAAAGTTTATTTTGAAAAATAGCTATTTAGACAGGGATATTTAATATAAGGCTTTTTCGAAAAGGCTGAATTTATCATTGAACGACGTTGAATTACGGCCAATATTAAATTATCATGCAAGGATCAGACCCTGTTTCTGTACTATAATCTGTATAATCTAATAGAAGACGGCAACACAAATTGTTATCTCGATTTCGATTTATTTAACTTTTTTATTAAGATAAAATTTATTATTGACTCTTTACCAATGTTCTCTGTTCAAATTGGATGAACGAAAAGTTAAATTGGGCTTTCATTTTTTTTACTGGTTGTCATTACAGCATATCAATTCTCTATATCTACACACGATATACCGCATTTTAAATACTTCTCTAAAGCTGTGTTTCTAATGTAGATTAACTTTAGCTCAAAACATATCATAAATTAATCAATAAACGTTAGCTAAAAATAAATATCAATAACATTAAACACAAAAATTATGTGACTTTATTTAAATCACGCACAACCTACATAATGGTAAATTAATAAAAGCATATGGCTTTAAAATAAGTACGTGCTATGCCATCAACTGTGGCGAGCTCACTCGTCACATTTGCGTCATAGATTGTAATAAACTGTGATTGTATCTTTTTTAACAGTCTGTCTCCGTATCAATTGGAAGCCGTATATATCTCCGGGGACCAATAAGAAACGTGGGCGCAGACATCGATGATTGCTACTAGCTTGGGAAGCCGTGGAAAAATATCAATGGATGTTGCGGGGGTTGAGAAAGGGTGAGTTAGACGAATGTCAACCCATGGAAGTTACTTCTCGTTAAAGTTTATGTTGTAGCGTATTTTATGTAGCCGTTCCATACGAAACAGCACAAAATGTCTGCAGCGAAGTATACGTATTTGGTTTCTTTATCTTTCTGATTTGAAAATTGGCTAAAATTTAATAACATTTCACTTCCCGATACGGTATGGTGCAGTATCAGCCAATGAGAATAATGGCACTATATATAATTCAGGAATGTAGGAAATGTTTAATGACACTGCGACGATAAAATGAATTTTTTGAAAATAAATCTGAAAGTAAATAATTATCCCACAAATCTCCATGTTCCGCAAAAAGCTACCTAACATAATCTTCCAATGTGTATTACCAACGTGGAAAATACTAAGGTTTACACATTTTGTAGCTTCATGTAAGACCGAAATTGGTCCCAAAGTCTCTAGAGCCCATAAACCATCAGCTGTATAACTAAAAAAAGAGAGAACAATTTTACATTCGTCGCATTGATAGACACAGTTACACTTCCCCAAGAATGTGAGGCTTCCCTTTTCTGAAAATGTCGACACAAAACTAATCAAAAATTATGAAAATGGAAAAGATATTCCTGATATATTTTAAACGTAGTATTTCCAAAACTTCTGCAACCCACTTAGAAATGGTTATATTTTTCATTTAGAACTTCTGGCATGACCTTAACGGGGTGAATAAATAAGAAAATATTGCAATATCAAAATCCTGGTGNAGCCGTGGAAAAATATCAATGGATGTTGCGGGGGTTGAGAAAGGGTGAGTTAGACGAATGTCAACCCATGGAAGTTACTTCTCGTTAAAGTTTATGTTGTAGCGTATTTTATGTAGCCGTTCCATACGAAACAGCACAAAATGTCTGCAGCGAAGTATACGTATTTGGTTTCTTTATCTTTCTGATTTGAAAATTGGCTAAAATTTAATAACATTTCACTTCCCGATACGGTATGGTGCAGTATCAGCCAATGAGAATAATGGCACTATATATAATTCAGGAATGTAGGAAATGTTTAATGACACTGCGACGATAAAATGAATTTTTTGAAAATAAATCTGAAAGTAAATAATTATCCCACAAATCTCCATGTTCCGCAAAAAGCTACCTAACATAATCTTCCAATGTGTATTACCAACGTGGAAAATACTAAGGTTTACACATTTTGTAGCTTCATGTAAGACCGAAATTGGTCCCAAAGTCTCTAGAGCCCATAAACCATCAGCTGTATAACTAAAAAAAGAGAGAACAATTTTACATTCGTCGCATTGATAGACACAGTTACACTTCCCCAAGAATGTGAGGCTTCCCTTTTCTGAAAATGTCGACACAAAACTAATCAAAAATTATGAAAATGGAAAAGATATTCCTGATATATTTTAAACGTAGTATTTCCAAAACTTCTGCAACCCACTTAGAAATGGTTATATTTTTCATTTAGAACTTCTGGCATGACCTTAACGGGGTGAATAAATAAGAAAATATTGCAATATCAAAATCCTGGTGCAGCACAAAAATAGGTAATAGAGAATTTTTGACACTGTTGTGTGTGCAAACTACTCGCTAATAATGCACATTGGTTACTCAGTACACAAGTACATCAATACAGACATTCTGGAGATAAGTATGTAGCACGCGACGCAAGTAGCGCTGCCGTAGGTCATGTAAACTTACAGGTTTTAGTGGCTCAGTCACTTATTTTCAAAATGACTGCCTTCTAAATATTTTAGTTTACTAAACCTTATAATTCGAAACATTAGACTGATTAATTCCGAAGTTGATGATCTGAATCCGACCTCCATAATGCAGTGCATTGCACGCTAGCTTATTGTACGAGGTTTTCTGGGTTCAAGTCGCGGGTAAGGCGCGTATGTATTTGTAATTGTCTCACTAATGGTGCATACGTTTCTGGTTTCAGTTCTATTGTTATTGCTTTCAAAGAAAAGTAAAGTCCTACCTACCAACTCAGCTTTTAAGAGCTTATTTAAATTAATTACACCTATGTTGAGGAAAGTAGGCTTATTAGTTGTATCAGTAACTTCTTGTTTTATTTGGTTGTATAATTTATTTTTTTTTTGGTAGCGAATAAACTCCCTTCTCAAGTACAGTAACGTATTTCTGTCTAATTTTGGTATTCCCTCTTTGCAATTTCGAGTTGTTATATTCAAAATTGTTATAACTTGTGCGTACTGGCATTTTATAGCATAAAAAGTAAGCAGCGAGAAAATGCCTTTGATTTAAAGGGTTATTGCAGCGTTTGAGGCTCACCTACGCGTACAACAATAACTTTATTTCATGGCTAATTTATTTATGGTTCTAGTAACAGAAGGAGTAAAATGTTATAAGTTGTATTTACATAATATTGAAGATCCAGTCGCTCTTTAATGAAATGCGTTCTCAGAAATCAGATATAAGGATCGATTTCATCGTAATCTTTGTATTTTCCCTTATCTCTCAATTTTTGTAATAAATCCATCAATTATGGCCGATTTTGGAGAAATCCATTCAATCTGAAGTTGCTGCTTTTATAATAAAACGAAAACATAACTTTTAATAATACACCAGTTTTCTTGCTAAAGCCATAATAAAATTATTCTTGGATTAAGAGGTTTCATTGCGGGTTGCATAGTGCCCCTGAAGAGCTGGAGTGGCCTCTTTAACTCTGGATGATTTGTGTAAATCAATGGATGTGTTTTACTAATGACTCCAAACCAAGCGATTGTGAAAAGGACACAGCAAATTTTTTTAAATAAAATTTTTATAAAGTATATTTGTTTTACGTAGTTATTAGTGTGTGCTTCCAATATCTATTTATGTTTCAATCAGCCACGCGAGCGCTTTTCCATGAAAACAAATTGTTCTCCTAATACAATAACAGGAAATTATACTGACGCATTTTAATGAAATTTCTATGAATACGCAATTAGCCACACCAATTGAAAGTATGGGAGAACGCACAGATAAAAAACCACATCAATATTCACCTGGGAAGGTGGGTATCGTACCGTGTGTAGCAGCTTCCGCCTGCGATTTAACCTTATACTCTCCAAAATACCAACCAGGCATGCCAACTGAATGACAGAACTGATAAAATATTGGCCCTTTTCTTTTATCTTAGCACATGGTCATACATTAAAAACACGTTACGAACTAGTTTTTAAGCCATTCGTACGTGAAAGTTGCTGGGGGGGCTGAAACTACGAGACGGTTAACGACGGCCGGACACACCCATCTTCCGTGGTCCTCTCTCTGCTTTTGTCGTCGACCAGGCCAGAGAGAAGACCACGGAATATGGGTGTGTCCGGCCGTCGTTAACCGTCTCGTAGAATCAGCCTCCGGCAATATTAACAAGGTGATGACTTTCCAGTTAGACAGTAATAATATGGCGTGAGGTATTAAATCATAATGTAAATTAAATAGCATCTTGGTATTCAATGTAAAGCTCCCCCGATCAATAATAACATTAATAGTAATTGTATAAACCTAATGTTAATAAACCTCATCTTATACTGTTGTGCTCTACCTAATCATGATTCATTATTGAGCTACGCCCCCCGCAACTTTCACGTATGAATGGCTGAAAAGCTAGTTCGTAACAACATGCATTCGTCTTGCTCATTAATATTTTATTTTATTTACCAACTCTTTATTTTCTCATTATAGAGAAATGAATGCTTATGCATAGCAACTTCAACACTCCCCCTTAATTTCAGTTTACTTCGTTACATTTCCAAAATTGGAATTACAATGTCGCCTTCTTCCATCTTGTTTCGTTCTCAAAACGCACTCAATTTCAACTGCTCTTTTATCTGGATGTAAATCAGCTGCTGGAATCCATGTTCCAAATTTTTCATGAGCTTCAAGTTCCTTTTGGATAGCTTCCCTCCATTCGTTTCCTCTTACTATTGCTTCTTCATAGTCTTTTTAGGATCCGCATCAACAAAGAGACAATATTCTGTGTATAATACATAGTCTTCAAGTCTTTCAAGCAATTTTTCTTTTCTTTTACACCTTGATTCAGAATCACCATCTTATCCTTCTNTACATAGTCTTCAAGTCTTTCAAGCAATTTTTCTTTTCTTTTACACCTTGATTCAGAATCACCATCTTATCCTTCTTCCTCTACATTCGAAGGCGTGCTACTTGTTTCATTCTCACACACTTCGTTGTCACTTGAATTACCTTCATTTATAGTTCCTCTATTTTTCTCTTATGATACTTTATTTTCTTTATTTGTATAACAAATATTTTTCTCATCAAATCGAACATCTCTGGAACATTTTATTTTGTCTTCCACTGGTATTCCATAATCTGTACCCATTTCCACGGGCCTGTTTACTCACCTGAGGTGCGTATGGAGCAGCGCCGGAATGAAAGTGCGGGGTAAACCGGAGATACCCGAGAAAACCCGCCGACTAGCGCCATCGTTCGGCACGATTACCACATTCGCAAATTCGAAAGCGTCCCCGCTTAAGATCGAAACCGGTTTGCCTAGGTGGGTTGGCGAGTAGCCTGACCACTACACCAGCAAGGACCCTAGGAGGAAAGTACTCCTAGAAAACTCCCTGATTAGCAATACGTGGTAAACGCCGACCAGGATATTCCCAAGAATCGAACCATGGTCACAGAAGTAAGGAAGTGGATGGAAGTCTGTGCACGGTCGCTGAGGTTAAATACGTATACCGCGTTCTGCAAATTAAACGCACGAACGTGTTGGGTCAGGCATTGAGGATGTCAACTTTTCAGTTCCGACTGGTTGCCGGTAACGTAATACTGCGAATGGATTGGCGTCCTTCACGGTCTCCTCTAGGCCAGATTGGCCTCCGAAGTTCCACCGTTTTGCCGCCGTAAAGTGTGGCCAATTATTTTTTCTGCGTTTCGAAATAGACGCAGCAGTTTATTTTCTGTACGCACTTAAACGTTTCGTGGTGACGTCGAATATCTAAAGTGTTAAGTCTATAAAAGGAGCGAAGGAATTGCTGAATTTTCTCGGCGTCTTGAAATTACATTTCTGATTCAGCACAAGGCAGCTCTGTTATTCGGCTGTGTATGCTCGTGGGGCCTTCGTGCTGCAAATATAGTAACTAAAACATGTTCGCGACTAATCGAGCACTTCTGGAAGCAACCTTTTGAAACGTCGTATATACGTGGTATCTTCACACTTTTTCAATAAAATATTTTAAAAAACTACCCCGTGTATTACGTACGTGTTTTTTCCTAAAACGTCATTGATCACTTTTAAGGGTTTTCTACGTTTACTTCTGATCACATTAAGTTTCTTATTTTTGGTTAAATTAAACTTTTACTTATATTTAATTTATTAGTTATAGTATTTCAAATATATTTAATACGAATATATACAGAGAGAAAATACGCTGTGTTAAAGCCTAGTAAGAAATAGTTCTCACACAAAATATAATTTAACTGAGTGTGCTCAAATCCGGTGCGCTGTCTTTTTGGTGTAATATTTTATATTTAATTAAGTTTTGCTTGTGTGAGGTAGATGAACAGCCTGAAAGTAGAACTTCAGCGAGGCTTCAGAAAAATCGCAATTAACCGGAATGGACTGCATTTCCTGCCCCTGACCGCGCGCAATTTAACGTACACACTGGCTGACACTCTCCCTGTGCAGTCGGCTACGTTAAACGGAAAGTAGTTCCATGTTTCGAAGTTGCGTTGAGGTGGCGGTCACACAGAACGCAAGCTACTTCGCTTCAGACACGTTCAGCTATGCACGCAGTTGCACTGGCACGGAACCTGCTCCGATCGCAATTACTTCTTGTTCAAAGTAAACTACTTGTGTAAGTACACTAGAACAACTCTTCTTCTGTATTGCGCTGCTAATGACTGCTACGGAGTAAATAGAAGTTGTAATTAAACTGTTTGAAACTGGCACGACTTTTCGCATTCGTTAATGTCAATAAACAGCAGGGTCAAAAAGTTATATTCGTATAACAGTTACGATCAGATTAAGGTAAGCTGCACTCATTAAAAAAAGTCCCGAGCATTAATGAGCATTGGAAGCGATAATAAATAATTACGGGGGTGTTTTTTCGAGATAGTTATCTACTTTTGTTTACATTTAGTTATAGAGGTGTGATCTCCGATGAAACTAATTTTGTTCACAAACGTGATCAAACACGGCTGTCGAACGAACTTACAAGAAACATATTTAGACCACTTGAGTAATGATGGACTAAAAAAATGAACTTTAAAATTTGTGAGCACTGAATTTATTTTAGTTTCGTTTCGGTTTTTTTTAGGCACGTGAGAGAAATAATTATCTTATTTGTGACATACTTACGTCCCTAGCAATTACATGGTGAATAAAATGAAAGTATCAATGGCTATATTAAATTTACATAAGGTGGAAGGCTACAGAACAGACACGAAAGAAGATCGTGTGCTCAGTTGACCGCAAACAGACCATGCCACAAAACATCGCTCATTATCTTTATAAGAGCCAAACAAGCGTGACACTATCAGCCACAGCAAAAAACAAACGTCGTTTTTTGACATTTTCTGGTCTACTAACACAACAGCGCCACGACCACACAAGGCTAACTTGTTGGGTAGGGGGGGCTGTAGTGGTTAGACTACCCGCCTCCCACCTAGGTGAACCTGGTTCGATTCCAGGTAGAGCCGCTCCCNAGGGGGGGCTGTAGTGGTTAGACTACCCGCCTCCCACCTAGGTGAACCTGGTTCGATTCCAGGTAGAGCCGCTCCCGGATTTTCGCAAGTGGGAATCGTGCTGGACGATGCCGCTGGTCGGTGGGTTTTCTCGGAGATCCCTAGTTTACACCGCCCATGCATTCCGGTGCTGCTCCATACTCACCTCACTTCACCCTCATCGACTCTCAAAACCTCGTTTTAAGAGCCTGCCAAATCGTTCAACTCAACTACTCAATTCCACAGCATTCTTTATATCGAATGCAAATAATAATGCATATCCAGAGGTGCACCAAAGAATGAGGTAAAAACCATTGATTGAAGGACTTTTGAGTCCTGTGAATAGTTGAATTGTTTTCAGATCGGTGTCACACTCCAGCTGCACTGTAAACAACTATGCATGTCTGCCCCTAANGTGAATAGTTGAATTGTTTTCAGATCGGTGTCACACTCCAGCTGCACTGTAAACAACTATGCATGTCTGCCCCTAAGTGGATGACATGAAGTGAAACCCTAACATGTAGTGGCAACATAATGAGAGGGCCGGGGTATACGGGAGCACCAAGGAGAAACCCACTGGGCAACAACAACGTCAGTCAAGTTTCCCATAGTTAAAAAAAATTCGCGTGTGACCCCGCTGAGAATTAAACCCGAGTCGCCATAGAGGCACGCGCCATCTACCTCCTCCATGCTATCACGTAGCTTAAAGATATATAGAGAAACGAAGCCATTAGAGAAGTCGTTAACGGTTTCGAAGCTATATTTCCTAACACAATGTGTAATATCTCCCGTATGCACGTGGCTCCATCTGATGGAGAGCCAAGTGAGTTGCTGAAGAAAACCTTCCTCCTCTTTTTTTTTTAGGGCCCGTACTACAACACACGGTTGCATAAGAAAATGGACACGAAATACGTAAACGGAACGAGTGTTTATTAAAACNGTGAATAGTTGAATTGTTTTCAGATCGGTGTCACACTCCAGCTGCACTGTAAACAACTATGCATGTCTGCCCCTAAAGTGGATGACATGAAGTGAAACCCTAACATGTAGTGGCAACATAATGAGAGGGCCGGGGTATACGGGAGCACCAAGGAGAAACCCACTGGGCAACAACAACGTCAGTCAAGTTTCCCATAGTTAAAAAAAAATTCGCGTGTGACCCCGCTGAGAATCAAACCCGAGTCGCCATAGAGGCACGCGCCATCTACCTCCTCCAGGCTTTCACGTAGTTTAAAGATATAAAGAGAAACGAAGCCATTAGAGAAGTCGTTAACGGTTTCGAAGCTATATTTCCTAACACAATGTGTAATATCTCCCGTATGCACGTGGCTCCATCTGATGGAGAGCCAAGTGAGTTGCTGAAGAAAACCTTCCTCCTCTTTTTTAAGGCCCGTACTACAACACACGGTTGCATAAGAAAATGGACACGAAATACGTAAACGGAACGAGTGTTTATTAAAACAAAAATGGTACCAGCCTCAGAGAATCCACGTCCTTGTTTTCTTGTGAACCACCGTGATCACGACAGTGAATATCATCAAACTAAATACCTGTTTCATATCGGCTACTCGGATTCCCGGCTGCAGAAGTTATGGCAGTTTGCCAGTTTTCTTGATGTTCTTNTTATGGCAGTTTGCCAGTTTTCTTAATGTTCTTCCCGTGTGTATCTGTGAACGCATGCGCCCCATTAGATATTGAACACGGAGTGCGATGTGTGTTCGGGTCCGTCAGACGTAGTTGCGTCCTTTCTTTGTAGAACGAGTCTGAGAGTCAGAAACGTGGACAGAGGGAGCGACGGATAGCCTATATTAGGTTCCTGGCCACGGGTTAGTTGAAGCATCGGGCCTCTAAACAAACTCTAACAACAAGCGTATAATGTCGCTACTGGTTTTGTTCGTTCTACAGTACACTTTTTAAATTCAGTGGCAATTCGGCGATGCTCCGCGGGGCGGCACTACTCGACTCGTGCGGGAGAACCGTTTCTTGCTTGCCCAAACTGTGCGGCTTGCGAGTGGTTGGAGAGATTTGGGCTGCTCTTGTCATCGAGGTGATGCATGAGTGCCGATGAGGGTGAAGTGAGGTGCGTATGGAGCAACGTCGGAATGAAAAGACGGGGGAAATGGGAGATACCCGAGAAAACCCGCCAACCAGCGGCATCGTCCGGCACGATTCCCAAATGAAAAATTCCGAGAGTGACCCGGCCGGGGATTTAACCCGGTTCGCCTCTGTGGGAGGCAAGCAGGCTAACCGCTCAGCCACCGTGGTCCCTTTTTGTACGTATTAGAACGAGAACTGACTTCAACAACATTAAAAATAAAGTCATCTTAAGAAGGACCCAAAACCATTAGAGAATCGATCTCATATTTTTTGCAGTAAATTTATTCGCCCGACAAAATGTAGTTCAATAAACACTTCCGTTTGCTAATGGCGTGATCATGTCGCCAGACAATTAAATCATTATAGCCACCGCTCCTCAATCAAACAAACCCACCACTTGTGTATGCCAAGAGGTGGAGAGGACAGTGTTCGACCCTGTTAAATCCAGATGAGAAATTGAGATGTGCGTAATTTTTTACGTAATTTTAACTTTAATTTTATTGTTTAATCCGACCTTGGATTTGCTTACCAGCACAAAGAGTTAAAGCCGTTGAAAATCAATTTTTTTCCTACATTTTAAGGATATTTTATGCTTTCGTGACCATCTATCATTGTCAATGATAACTTAAAAAAAACATAAGGATCATTTGAAAAATGTACATAGTATTTATTAACAAAAAATTAGAATTTTTAATTTACATTAAAAGCTTTGTGCGCTGCAGTTTCATCAAAATACAACTAAAAATACTTCCTAAAATCCTATCTCAAAAGTTGAAATATAAATACGGATGAGAAATATATGTCATATACAGCAAACCACTCCTGAGATTCCAAGACACCAGCTGAAACTAAATGTTGTCGAAGTAATTTGGCGATATTTGTAAATTAAAAATTCTAATTTTTCGCTCATAAAGNCTTTGCCGTTTAATTTTGAGACCTGTATGAAAAACAAATTGTATTTATAAAAGTTGATGTAGTTTCTTTCGTTGTTTTTGGAAAAGTAATTTCTTCCATAGAAGTTGAGGTATTAAGAAAAAGTTTTCTTTGGTGGCGCCAGTTTTTTTATATTTATCTCATGCTAGAGTAATTTCCCTTTGTGTTTCTCTGTTATCGTCGAATTAAAATAGGTATTTCGAAGTTTCGTGATTTTAAATAACGGTCTTGGAATATTATTTCCAGGAACGTTTCTTCCGAGCAAACGCACATGCAAAAGGCCGGCATTGAAGGCGACCTTCAAAAACACTCGTGAATTGAAATTCCATAACNTGAGCTATTAAGAAAAAGTTTTCTTTGGTGGCGCCAGTTTTTTTATATTTATCTCATGCTAGAGTAATTTCCCTTTTTGTTTCTCTGTTATCGTCGAATTAAAATAGGTATTTCGAAGTTTCGTGATTTTAAATAACGGTCTTGGAATATTATTTCCAGGAACGTTTCTCCCGAGCAAACGCACATGCAAAAGGCCGGCATTGAAGGCGACCTTCAAAAACACTCGTGAATTGAAATTCCATAACNTCCGAGCAAACGCACATGCAAAAGGCCGGCATTGAAGGCGACCTTCAAAAACACTCGTGAATTGAAATTCCATAACCAGCAGGATTCCAGCTCCTATTAAAACTTTTTGTCTTGCAACGTCTGTAGAAACTTCCAGAGCATATTTCTGTGAAATACGTTTACTCTCATGAACTCAATATTGAAGTTCCGCTAAAGTCAACGCAATAGTTCTTTCACCCTCGCCATATACATAATTCTTCGCCTTCTCTGCAGATTTACGGTTCACCTAAAGGACTTCATATTTTACGTTGGGCTGGAATAAAATACCCATAGTTACTTAAGTTTTCAGACATGGTTGAACATCCGCGAGCTGTGGATAGGTTGACAGGCTGTCCGCACAGATCAATCAAACACGTCCCACGAACGTGAATTTCAGGTGTGAAAACTGGGGGAAACGTAATAAAAATGAAAGAACAAAAAAAAGGGGGAATTGTGTGGGAATATGAAATGAACGTCCGACAAATTTTTTTACGCTGCATCCCGCCTCTGAAGCAAAAAAATTAACTCTGAGAACTCCGCCAGTCCTCTTTATTGTTCTGGTTCGGTTGCCACCACTGTTTATTCACAGAGGTTCGTGAATATGTCAAAGCGTGGAGATGCCACAACCCCCCCCCCCCNTTTTTCTAAACAAGAAACAGATTGTTCGCACAACAAATAATCCTGCATGTTGAAACAAAACTACCTTGGCGTTTAAAATTTACAGGCATTTTATGATTTCCGTTTGTTTATCTATTATCCCCCTGTTTCTGATAGTAAAAAAGTAACTAACCTAACTTTGGTAAATTATAATATAGATTACTGGTTTAATTATTTATGATTTAATTGAAAGTCAAGTATTATCGTGCACTGTTTTACCAGTTAGCCTAAAGTTCGTTATTATTATGTATTTTCCTTTTTTTAACTCCTTCGCCTTGTTGAAAACGTTATTAAACTTATTTCTGATAACATAACTTTATATCACAAGCTATTCTTTACCAAAAGACATACATATGAATTCCCGTACCAAAATCCAGCACGTAAACAGTTTCGTTCCCCTTTAAAAATATTCGTTAAATTAAGGATAACTATTAGCAGTAAATTTTTAAAATGTATTATATATATATATATATCCTCGGCTGAAGTGACTAACATCTGACTGAACTTTCATTGGTCCGATACTGTATACCGGTAAGTATCAATTTTCAAATACCTTGTTACACTATACGACAGTGAGAATCTTTATAAATGAGAGGATCACGAAACATACCCATGGAGAAAAATCGACAAAAACATAGCGTGCGTAAAATCTTATATATATTCTCCTAGTAGATGTTTTTATTTACTGTTGAAGTATTTCTGTTAGTTATTTAAAGGCAAGAAACGTTATGCTGAAGATTTATGTCTTAACTAAAGCAAAAATCGACTGAAACATGGTGTGCTTGAAATCATATATACTCTACTAGTAGATGTTTTGACTTACTGTCGAAGTATTGCCGTTAGTTATTTAAAGGCAAGAGGCGTTATGCTGAAGATTTATGTCTTAACTAAAGCAAAAAAAATGGTTTTAACCAATATAATTTAAAGTTACATTATAAGAGAAGTAAATGTATAAATTTCGTTGCAGCTACTGAGCATATAATCTGTATCAATTTTTAACTTTTTATCTGAGCCCCTCATTTAAAATTTATTAGTTTACTTTGTCTGTTATTTCGCTGAATTTATAACTGATAAAAATGTTACCAAGATTTAACATAAATTAATATTTAAATAGTTTATGATACATTCATTTTGTTCTTTACTTGTTTGTGAAAGGCAATTGTTATAGCAATTTGACTGGGTTATGTAAAGTCTTTAATATTTTCAATATGCTGCTATAGTTAGAAATGAGAATTTTATTTATATTGACACGTTTACACGATAAAATTTAGTCTTCCAACCATATGGTTGCTACAAAAATTTTCCGTGGCCAAATCTTTTTCAAGATTCCAAAATCACACCTCGTTTAAATAGCGTAATGTTTGAATGCGAAAATAAAGGCTGATGCAGTTTTCAAACATGCTTGACGTTTCAGTGCACGTAATGATCACATGATAATTACTTTAAACGAGTCCACAAAACTTACAAAGTTGGTAGATTTTATCAAATAAGCAATAAATTCAAAAACCTAATGGGGTATTAATAGTGATAAAAATAATTATATATATATATATATATAATTGGTTCAAGCATCAGTCAATATTTCCACGATATATTTCAAATTAAAGCTCAGTCATCGCAAATGACACACACTGGCGCGTACATTGACAGGTGATTATCCATCTCAAAAGCGAAAATAAAATCACGGAAGAATGAATTTTGGTACAGAGAAACCAATACTGGTAGTGGATTCAGATAATCAAATTGAGGCAAAAATGCGCCTGTGTGCGTGTGACGTTTACAGTATATTTTAGGATCGCAATCGTCAGCAACGAAAGCCAAAACACAAATCGAACACATTACCTTTGCACGTCCATTTTTTTTTTTTTTACAGAAAATGGACATTTTGTTCGAAAATAACGTTTGCGTGCGGAATATTAACTCAAAGCACTGACGTACAGATTACATACTCCTTAAACTTGTGGTAAAAATTAACCCTAGCGGTTTTAATTTCATTTCCTCGGATAATCACTGGGGTTTCTCAAAACCTATATTCCTACCAATTTTGGCTCTCTCTCTCTCTCTATATATATATATATATATATATATATATATATACATACTTAAACCATGTTTTATAACTTATGTTACAGACTTTCGCAGGTGATTCCTTAAGGTAAAACATTACAAAAATGCCCATTGGCTTATGTCCGGAAACGACGTCTAAGGGTAGTAAAAACTCCCGAAATTTGGGCTGTAAAAAGCCTTTTTATTTGATAGAATGGATACAAATTAATATTATACCTAGTGAACTACATGTCGTAACATAATATTAATTTTTTTCCATTTTATTAAATAAAAACAATTTTTAAAGCTCAACATTCGAGGGTGTTTTCTACCTATATATATTATATATTCGTATATACAATATATATATACTATATATTAAATAATATATTTTATGTCCGCGATATGAATAATTTATTTAGTTTAACACGGCAAATTAAACAAAGAAATGGTTTGAAATGTTTGTGTCTATTCATTTATGTTTCTGTCTATTCATCTATTTTTGTGTCTAAATTCATATTCTGCTACTGTGTCACCAGTGGGCACACGATATTAAATTTAAACGAAATATTATTTTAGTATTTGCATTTCGGCGAAAAGGTTAAAATCCCGAGGATGCAGACACGCGTCAGAAGATGATGAGAGGTCGTTTACCTGCTGGCCGTGAGCGTGATGCCGAAGGCCGGTCTGGAGCTGGGAATGGGGGAGAGGGGTTCGGCAGCCAGCTGCGCGGCGTGGAGTGCGTGTCCGGCGGCGATAGCAGACGACGTGGCGCCGGACAGACAGCGCGATCCCAACTGGTGATGGCGTGTTTCCGCGGGGGTGGCGGTGAGCTTCCAACCCCTCTCCCGGCGCCGGAGGGTAGGTTTTGTGGCGGGGGTGGCAGCTGC
>NQII01005868.1:86555-123595 GCA_002778355.1 Clitarchus hookeri | reverse complement strand
CGTACCATACCCCTTCTCGACCGCACACCAAAAACCCCAACACGCCCCTCAGGCTCATTGTTCACATATATGCAGCTATAATTTTTCGCTCTGAACACCACGCTGACGGGAGAAAAAAAAATGTTTAACAAATCTCTCCTCCACTCAAAATTTTTTTTCTTCCCTCTTTTTATCAACCAACAGCTTTGTTGATCTCGTTAGCGACAGGAGTCATAAAAACCGCAGAATCGGGTTTAAATATTAAAAAACGTTAGGGGGGGTTAAAACTAGTCGTTTGTTGTTCCCTGATCCTGAAAACCATTCTTCCTTTCGGCAGACATATTTCATGATTTAGTTTTTATATGCCGGGGTATGTGAATTTAATATATATTTAACTCTTTACGTATGTTACTTATTAATACATTAAAAATATATAGGATTTATTATTATGATTGACAATTACGCCAAATACAAATACGTCTATAAGAACGTATATTTATTTATGTTATTTATTTACATACTTATTTCCGTTCTGTTTGCTTCCTTAATAAATTAATTAATTTATGAAAAATTAAAAATGCGATACAAGTTTTAACAATAAATTAATTGAAAAACACCTATATTTTTAACATCTACCTCTCCGATTGAATCTTCCCATAAGGAAGTAACATGATTTAACACCAGGCCCCATTTTGATAAGAATTTCTCGCAGTCTGAGTAGCGGACACTACAGTGGGAAGACCCAAATCTCTTCACTCAAGTTTACCCCAGGGTATCGTCTATTCTACGCCCATCTTTATAAATATTTGCTACAACTCCATCTCATTTCATTCTCTTCCCTTGCTGGCTGGGTATAACATTCATTATTCTTTGATACGGCAACCGGCTTCTCTTGTAGCCGGCCATCCCTTTTAACAACTCCACGTTGACCCAGCCTAAAGCAGAAACGACGTGCAGATGTTATTACGGTTATGTCATTTTTAGGAAATATCTCATTATTTATATAATACACAAATACGATATTACCTCAGTAGAATTACTAGTGCTACTACGTACATGATACGCTAATTACCCCGAAAAATGCTTCAAAATGTGCTGACTATAGAGGATGGGCCTGAAAAAACATCAGAACTACGCCTATATATTCCTTATGAAAAATTACGTCGAAAACATGTATGCGACATATGGTCTACGATGCATCGTAAGGGTGGTACGTACCCTTTAAGGTGGAGCTGAAACACATGAAGTTTATTGTAAATTTTACAGAAAGTATTTGAAATGGAACAATGGAATCCAGGATAGTGTGTAGTTGAACGAACATCCGCAACCACAGCAAACCCGATTAAATTAAATTATGTCATACAGAAATTAAGAGTTGCGATCCTGCTGTCGCATAAAATTATGTGGTGCCAAAGCCTAGTCACGTTTGCAATGGCGGATCATAAAAGAGCACACTAAAATTAACGAGAAAGGTCGTCTTGTGTTATAACGCTAAACCACAGGATTTGCGAGGGATTCACTCATAAATGTCGCTAACATTGCGTTGCTGCACCTGGCAAGTAAGCAAAACGCAACACGCATTATTTTGCTACGCCTGCTCGGAGCAAAACCTGCGTCCGTATCACCTGCATAAGATACAAGCAGCGGGTGCGGACGATTATCACTGTGGGTACGTTTGCGTGTGGTTAAAATACAAACAATACATTTTGGACAGCTTAAAAAAAACATTTGGTGTTGGAAAGTCTTTAAGGTAAAACCAGTAGTATACGATAATAAGATGGCCGCCCCTATTCAGATAATATTAGAGAGAATGTTCATAACAGTTTCCTAAAGTGTTAATTATCACAAATACTTAAAACAATATCCTGAGGATTTTTTTATCGTCAAGACGTTTCTAATATATTTAAATCTTTTATTTTATAATTATCAAATTGAAATTTTGAGTAGCCCCTTTATTGCTTCTATAGTCTGCAAGTAACGTGGTATTTTTTTACCATCCAGAATATCTCCAGTGAAAGTAGACTGCATTTTAAAAATCCCCGGAGGGTTCTACTTTATTGAATATAAGAAAAGTTTCCTTAGCGACTTATTACGAATATAAAGTATTTCATTAAAATGTGAATTTGCATTTTCTTCAGATGAATATAATTTCGCAAATTTAGCAGTAATCACAGGAATGCCATTTGCTGTTTTAAAAAAAACTAGAAATATTGCTACTACAAATAACTCAAAACTACAAAAGATAATAAAATGCTGTTCATTAAATATTTACATTTATGCTAAAATAGTTGCATACCTATTAACTTGCCATATTTCAAGTTATGCATTGAAATTATATTCTTGAAGCCCCCAACATTATGTCTGCTTCCATAGCCGTTGAAGATTTCGCCTAATTTTTTGGAGCAATATACAGCACCTAACTAGGTGCTGTATATTTTGTTCCTGCCCTTGCACATATACAGCAGTCTGCATGTATTGTGCTCGCAAAAAAAAACTTCCCCAGTACGAGCGCCTATGATGCAAAACTGTAAAAAAAATCGATAATACATAGAACGATATAGGCAAAAACAAAAACATTGTACACATTCTAAAACCTCTGCTTTTACTTACCACTCCCGACAAATCATCATAATTTTATCCAAAGGACCGCTTACGCCAAACTCCATCAGTATTGACAGTGATGAAGGGAATGCCATCATCACATATATCCCCAGTTTTGATTGCCAACTTTGCTTCTTCCTTTCCAGCTGCCTCCATTTTTGCCACGCAACATCATGGATCGCAGAGTACAATTTCTTCTGCCTGTTTTGGAAGGTTTCTTTAGACATGCTTGGCATATCCAATGTTGCACTAATATTTCTCGTTTGAGAGTATCCTTGCCCTGGCAACTGAAGATTTCTTTTGGAACTGAAAATATGTTCGGAAAAGAAAGGAAAACGTCAGACTTTCTTATGTCCATTGTAGCATGCCGTTTTGTAATGATTATGGCAATGGTAAAGGGTATGACTGTGGTTACGATTATTTCGATTGTAGTACGGCCTTATCGTGAACTCTGCTACAGTTGAGTTTACCTAGCGAATCATTGCAGTCACATTCCCAAATACACGGCAAAAAGAAAACTCACAACCCAGCCGTGGCTTTTATTACTGTAAAATTGTGTTACCTGCGGAATTTTTGTATTAGGCGCACTGTTTGCAAGGCGCCTCTGTGATGGACCAAAAATGATTGTAATAAGTTATGTACTTATAAATGAATTCGTGACACTATAATAAAACTCACTTGAGTTACCAACGTTATACCTATTTATTTGCTATGACAACTCGTTTTCTCCCTCTAAATTTCTTACAGCAAGCACTAAGCGGCGGTGGTCAAAATTCATTCCACCTGCAGATCTCATTCTGTCCCGCGCCGCAAACACGTCTTCCTCGAGAGCAGGAACCGACTGACTACTGCGCATCCGGTACGGAGTTGCAAACCCTCCCCTCCCGCGGCTGGCTCGCGTCGAGCCACCCCCCTCCAGGGAGGTGCGCCATGCGCTGTGAGAGCGCCACAGCACAGAGGCCTGTTTGTCTATGTGCAGGCTATCAGAACAGGCCTGTTTGTCTAGTGCAGGCTATCAGAACAGGCCTGTTTGTCTATGTGCAGGCTATCAGAACATCCGTTTTATCTCAGAAGTTAAAGAGGCCACATAGAAATTTCATCATGCAAAAACATTCATCAAAGATCAGTTTATGACCTAATGTAAATTTTACTAAGGTTCGGTGAAAACAAAAAATAAAAAATACGTTTCGAAAAACGTTCTTTTCGACGTTTTCATTAATCATTTAATGTACTTTTCCATACATTTAGCGTATACCATGCACACTGAATAATAGAATAATCCTTGAGCGCTAGTATTATGATAACTCTGAAAGGTTATTCCTAACAGTTTTCATTTTTAAAAAAAAACTGATTTACTGAGGCTCTACGAGAACTTTTGCCCTCCGGTAGGCGGCGCCCTTCACGATTCTATTTACCGTCAGTTCGTTGAGTACACACTACCGCAGCTCCTGGAGATGTTCCACTTGACGTGCGAATGCATTTGTGGTTTCATTATGACGGCGCCCCTGGACATTTTCGCCGGCATGTGCGACCATATCTGGATAAGAAATATCCTGACTGCTGGATTGGTTCGAGATTGACCCATTGTTTGGCCCACATGTGCGACCATATCTGGATACGGCATATCCTGACTGCTGGATTGGTCGAGGTCGACCCACTGCTTGCTCCGCATGTGTGACCATATCTGGATACGGCATATCCTGACTACTGGATTGGTCGAGGTCGACCCATTGCTTGCTCCGCATGTGTGACCATACCTGGATACGGCATATCCTGACTACTAGATTGGTCGAGGTCGACCCATTGCTTGGCCCTCACGTGCGACCATATATGGATACGGCATATCCTGCCTGCTAGATTGGTCGAGGTCGACCCATTACTTGGCCCGCATGTTCGCCTGACATTACGCCTCTCGATTTTTTCGTTTAAGGAAATGTTAACTCATTAGCGTATGACATGCCCGTCAACAGTGAAGAGGACCTCCTGGCGAGAATCGTCCATGCATGTGACACCATCTTCCACATGCGAGGGGTATTTGGGACGGTCAGACGGCCTCAACTGACATATTGCGTAATTACATGTACTGCACTTGCTCGTATATTATTAAAGGTTCTCGTGTGCTAACCTATGAGTGTGTGAAGGTAGCTTCCTTGGGCGTACCTTACCAGCCATACTGTTTTGACAGTGTAGGTCCCACTATCCAAACGCACACATGCAAACACGCCGACAATGTTATTCCTGCACTGATGAATGGGTTGTGATCTTCTAACGCATTATTATCGCGACATTGTGGCAATATGTAGATTAATAATAAAGCCTACATTAATATCACACAAACCATGCATGTTCAATATAATTATATAGAGACCAGCAACATGTGTTATTCCATGCTACACCCTATCACATTATGCATGATGCGTGATGCGTGTTGCTTGCGTTTCAGCAAGCCTGTTATAACCCACGAACGCTAGTTCACTTATGAACGCAACTTTGTTTTGTGCCGTGTTTCAGATAGCGTATTAGCGATTATGACCACTCCTCCTTGCAACGATCGCTACCTTTCACTTCAAAGCAAACACTTTGCATCAACACACTATATGCGACGACAGATGGCAATACTTATATTGAAAAATATCTCCCTTTTGAATAAAATCGAGGTAAATTTATGTCATTAGCATTTTCCAAAAACCATTTTTGGCGTTACTTAAATGAACAACACGTGCGCAAAGAAGAAAATAAATATAAAAATACGTTACAAACATCGAGAAAAGTATTGAAACGTGGTCATCTAGCATGAAGTTGTAAACTGTGATATTTCATATTCTGTGTATATCTTTACGTGCGTTTTTCTTGTGTACCTACTGATAATCATACCTTATAAATACTAACATTCCTGGTCTATTCATAAAATTTCAAGTAAAAATCAGGAGTTTATAGAATAGATGTGGTGTTTTGAGACGATAAACTTCTGTAAAAGCAAATTTCACTCAAATAATGCAATCTTACGAACAGAAAATTCTATCTTTAAGTACATATTAAACACTCCAGACAATGAACCCCATTAAATTTAGTTCATTGTAATTTGTAACTTGTAATACATAATAAAAAACTTTAGTTACGTTCATTGTATTTTTACTTGTACGTAGTACATAATTTAAAAAGGCGCAGGCTTAGGTGGATATAAGTAAAGGGATTATGGGGACTTCGGCACATCGGGACCTGGGACCAGATCGTCGGAGCTGTTCGTGCTCTGTCATTCCGGTCGGCCGGTAGCCATAATGGATCCAGCTGACATTTACCTTGACCTTTGCCCTTGACCCTGATAAAGTTTTAACCTTGATCATGATGACCTTTGACCTTAACCCCGGTGACCTTTGACACAAAAAATATTAAAATTCCAAATAAATCGAAAAAAAAATGTTTAAAAATTATTTTAATATAATTTTTTAAAAACGTAATTTTTTTTATACTTAAATTTCTGGGGTCCCCACAACCCCCTTCATAAATACTCATTCTGCCATCTTGGTAGGTGCAGTCCACCATCTTGATAGGCACCAAAGTCACCGTACGACATTTAGGTCGGTGCAGTCTGCAAACCTATTAGGTGCAGTCCGCCATCTTGGTAATCGTCACAGCCACCGTCCGCCATCGTAGTAGGTGAAGCCGTCCGCATTTTAGTCGGTGCAGTCCACCATATTTTTAGATGCAGACTTTCGCCATATTGTTAGGTGTAGGCTTCCGCCATCTTGGTCAGTGCAGTCCACCATATTGGTAGGTAGAGCCGTTTACTATCTTGGTTGTTGCAGTCAGCCATCTTGGTAGGAGTCACAGCCACCATCCGCAATCACGTTTTTTTTCGTTTGTCATTTTTTATACATTATTGGAGTTTTTCTCTCACCTTAGTTCAACCACCATCTTGGTTTTTTTTTAATTTGTTTATACATTACTGGCATTTGTCTCTCATCTTCTTTCGACACCCATCTTGGTATTTTTCTTTTGTAATTGGTTTTACATTGCTGGTGCTGTACCCAGCACTGAGCCCAGCAGACGACTGACCCCCTGCACTCCCCCCTTTTCAGTATATTTAATTGTCCAATTGCCCCACCCTGTTCCAATATATGTAATACATCTGCCAATGTTTATCATTGGCTAATTACTCGGGTGTTTTCGAAAACCTTCGTATGAATAATTAGTCAGTTCCTCTCCACCCCATCCAATATATTTAATTGCTGCTCCTATGTTTCTCATTGGCTAGTTTCCCCACCCCCTTCCAATATATAAATTTTTTCTCCGCCAATAATTCTCATTGGTTGATTTCTCAGGCGTTTCCGGAAACCTTTTTTCGACCAATTAGAAGCGTTCGCTCGAACTCTACCACTGATTCTCATTGGCTAATTGCCTACCCCTATCGCTCCCTAAAACAATTATTCACCTTCGTTCGACCAATCCGTCGGCAAGCCTCCACCCCATACCATAATACTCATTGGCTAACCATGTAATGTGCCAATCTGTTGAATTGGCTGATTGCTCGTGCGTTTTCAAAAAACTTCGTTCCGACTAATCGGCGGCCTATTTCAATCATGAGTGCACACTGTTTTTTTTTTTTCCTTTAAAAACTTTTTAAAATACGCACCCCGAACCTTCTCGGGAAATCAGTAATATTTCTCGCTCTTAGAAATGTGTGTGTTGTCCAAGCAGCCATAAAATCCTTTCGGCCAATTTAGCATTTGGAAGGGTGCGCTCGCTTGGTGCCTTGGACAAACGGGACGAGTTACCGTAACTGCCGAAAGAATTTCTCCTGGTCTACGCACCTTACGAAATTTCGACTTTATTCAAGTATTTGCCGGGCTACCTGCAGCAGGACGAAGACATACGGGACTGCCTCCCGTGCAAGGAGTGTTTCGAGGACTGCACCACCACGGTTCCCGACACGCCGCATCGCACGGGTTGGTGCAAGGCCCGCCGAGCAGCCCTCGCAACGTCTGCGCCCGTGGAAGACGACTTCCCCATTGAAGACGACGTCCCCTTTGAAGACGACGTCCCCTTTGAAGACGCCATCCCCGTAAAAGTCGCCCTCCCCGTAAAAGACGCCCTCCCTTTAGAAGATAGGTTCCACGTGCAAGTTATATACTTGCAAGCTGTGCCTGTGGAAGATACTCCCCTTCAAGAAATTTACTTGTAAGCACTGCCCGGCGTGGAAACTAACCCAGAACACAGGTTCCCGATGTGTATGGACCACGACAAAGTTTTAAATGACTTTGCAAAAAAAATTTTAAACTCGGTGTGTGCATGGGAACCTAAATTATTTCTATATAACAAAAAACATTTAGTGAATAAATAATGTTTTGCAAAAACCAAGGTTAACGCTCTTTGGACTCGTACTCCATCAAGCAGATTGCCATCTCGAACAGTGACAAAGACGAGAAAACCAAATATTTCACTTTTTTACCGCCATGTCCATGGCAGCACCTCGAACGCACCATGCAACAGACGTACCGCTTACAGACGTGTGAAACGCACGGATTAAGGTGGGACGAGGGGAATATTCCGTACGAGGAAATTCCGGCAATGCTGGACTCTGCCATAATTCCCTGTTACCCTGTGTATGTGTTTAGAAGACGCCAAGAGTCGACGATTCGCAAATGCGTGCCCCATCGGAACGAACTTTGTAGACCTTCACAAGCATTGCCGCTGCCCGCCGTTTGGACAGCTCGTCGAGACGTACGCCAAAAGACATAACGAGTGCTAAATTCAAAGATATTTCTGGGCCCCGTGCAACGCCGAAGCCTTAAGATTGTGGAGTTACGATAACCCGTGGTACAATAGAAAAAAGACTATGGGGAACCCATTGTACATTTTACAAATAATATTACGTGTGTAATGCCTTCCAAGACTCAGAGAAGAAACCTGTGTAAAAAAAAGTATTCCTTGTATTATGCAGAATAATAATAACAATACTGTAATGTGTGTGCATAATTAACTGTGTTTAAAACAATATATAGATTTTTATTTTATATCAAGTTATGTCCTGCTCACGTTAGTTTTAGAAATACACTGTTAGTAAAGAAAAAATATTTAGTATATCAGGTTTGTTATAATTTAAAGAAAGGNAAAATATTTAGTATATCAGTTTTGTTATAATTTAAAGAAAGGAAAATATTTAGTATATCAGTTTTTTTATAATTAAAGAAAAATATTTAATGAGACTCTAGCCGTCACTAACATACGTATACATATTTTACGAGTACGAAAGTAATTATTTAAAAAATAAATTACGGAATTGGAATAAATCATTTGTCATGTACGGGTGCGTTATACTGCATTCTATAAAGTAATCATCCCTCGAAATACCAAAAAACAGAGTTAAAACCACTTCGCTACCCCTCACGGTATGCGATACACACAGTGAAGTATCCCATGAATTTCCTCCTAACGCAGGCATAGACGCTCATCATTAAAAACATTTCCTCCCAAGTTTAAAATCAGTACATCAAGAAATTTAGGCAGAGGGAAAAAAATATCCATACGAGTACTCCACGTGCGGCGATTTTTGTAGCACCCATTGTCAGAATATATACTCTTTATACTCATAAATAATGCAAATATAATAAGTTTTGGAGGGAAAAAATTATACACCATGAAGAGACACTAGCGTAAAGGTACACCCACCACAAGTACAAAATCATAAAAAAGAGTTGTCACCGGCAAACAAATTTCTGTACTTTCATACATTCGTGTGCGCTCGCTCCATCAAGAAATGTGTCTGATCCGCGGTAAAGCACCCCCGCCCTCCCCCTCAGAGTCCATCAACATTGCTGCGTAACTTTAGCTGAATTAAAAGTGACATGCGAACATGTGTATGTATATGTGTGCGACCTTTAATCCAGCAGGTGTCAATAGTATTCACTCTTTATGAATTACGCTAACTAAAACATAGTTTTATTCCCAATATGCTAGTCCACCGTGCATATTTATACCACAATACGAATTCCAGCAAAGATACAAGCATAAAACTCTCATTCACCACCCATCAACCTCGTCGAGACATACACTGGAGAACCAAAGAAAATGGTATAGGCGTGCGTATGCAAATAACAGAGGTATGGAACCAATCAGAGTAACGCGATGCGGTCGGCAGCGCCTATATAAGAAAACAAGCGTCTGGTAAAGTTGCTAAATCGGTTACTGCTGCTGCAATGGCAGGTTATCAAGAATTGAGTGAGTTTGAACGTCGTGTTATAGTCGGTGCACGAGAGATGGGACATAGTATCTCCGAGGTAGCGATACAAAGTGGATTTTCGCGTACGACAATTTCACGAAAGTGCCGTGAATATCAGGAATTCGGTAAAACATCAAATCTTCGACATCGCTGTGGCCGGAAAAAGATCGTGAACGAACGGGACAAACGACGACTGACAAGAATCATTAAACGTGACAGACGTGCAACCCTTTCTCAAATTGACGCAGATTTCAATGCTGGGGCATCAACAAAAGCCAGCGTGCGAACTATTCAACGGACCATCATTGATATGGGCTTTCGGAGCCGAAGGCCCACTCGTGTACCGTTGTTGACTGCACGACACAAAATTTTACGCCTCTCCTGGGCCCGCCAACACCGCCATTAGACTGTTGATGACTGGAAACACGTTGCCTGGTCTGACGAGTCTCGTTTGCAATTTATCGGGCGGATGGACGTGTACGGGTATGGAGACATCCTCATGAATCCATGGACCCTACATGTCAACAGGGGACTGTTCAAGCTGGTGTCAACACCGTCGACACATGCGTCGACTCCCTCCCTCTTACCACCCATATGGCTGCGATCAGTCCATGTGAGCGGTCCCTCGGATGTTGGGGCCGCGGACTACATATTACGGAGATTTTTTTTAAAACGTTTTAAGAGTTTTTTTTCCATAATGATTATCTCCGCAAGATGTAGGTGGGTTCCGACCACGCACGCCTCAACACGATGATTTTTTATGCACACAACATTTTCAAGCGACAGCTGCTTAAAAGGATGATTAATTCCCAACGTTAAAAACCCCAGTGTAGCAAAACGAGCCAAAGACATCATAACAGTGACTCAAACAAATAAGCTACGCCGAAATTTCTTGACACCAGCAATAAATGTAGGTAGAATGTCCAATGCTGAGCAAATGAAAAAAGTATTCCAGTTACTCTAAGCGGCGGAAAAAGTGACACAGCCATTTAAAATTTAACTCGTCACATCTCAATTTAAAGCAAAATTATAATTCCAACGATGAAAAAAATTGTCGACAAAAAAAGCAGAAGTTAACAGCTCACCAAAGAAAAATACATTAAAATTGCCAGGACCAACGACGAAAAATATTCGCAGAAAGATGCAGAATTATACACCAACAACGGCGAAAAATTGTATAACCAATGACGAAAAATATTAACAGAAATATTAAGAACTATCCGCTNCACATCTCAATTTAAAGCAAAATTATAATTCCAACGATGAAAAAAATTGTCGACAAAAAAAGCAGAAGTTAACAGCCCACCAAAGAAAAATACATTAAAATTGCCAGGACCAACGACGAAAAATATTCGCAGAAAGATGCAGAAGTATACACCAACAACGGCGAAAAATTGTATAACCAATGACGAAAAATATTAACAGAAATATTAAGAACTATCCGCTNGTATACACCAACAACGGCGAAAAATTGTATAACCAATGACGAAAAATATTAACAGAAATATTAAGAACTATCCGCTCCGACAACGACGAACAGAACACCAACAGAAAATATTAATAAAATTTCGCACGTTTGGAGCCCGGTGGGCACTGGTTAACGGTAATAAATGGCAAATCACGATGTTCGTCGCGCAGGGCTGCGGGGTACTCGACGTCGACGTCCAGAATATAACCAGCATCAGCACCATCCAGCACGGACATTACGTAGATGTTAGTGTCGACCCACCTGAAGTTGCGTGCTGGCAACGGCAGCGACATGGCCCAGCCGTACTGGTTGTTTACGTCGTGGTATTGCAAAAACGTGGTGGGCTTGCTGGGATCGTATGTTTCTGGCGTGTAGGTGTTGTTCGCTACCGCATGTCGCTTCACGCACTTGGCCACGCCACCGCGAATTACATTTTCAATAAACATATGCATGTCGTAATCGGTTAGAAGCTCTAGATTTACCCCCGTCGTTTTTAACATTGCATCGAATGTGAACCCCGGGGCGCTGACGTAGTGTGCACAATCGAGCTTGTATGTTGACATGCACGAAGTTCTGAAATTTTCAAATACGTCTGATAGAATTAGCAAGTCCGTCTTCAAACGCAATAATGAATACTTTCCCAGGTTTGCACAGTTGAAAGTTTCTCACGCTTCCTGAGCGTGTGCGTATTCTTCGTCGCTGATCCCAGAATCCGTCAGCCTGTTACAGAATTGCTCTTTCGGAGGCAGCTGCTGCTCGTCCAGCTTCTCCCAACTGTCGACATAATCATGTGGAAACACGTATTTGCGCGTGACGAGAGGCAGTTGGCCGGCACTGAAGAATTTGGCTGTGTTGATAAATTTTTTCCGCCAGGGACGCCAGACTTCGGGCCATGAACCGGGGCGTATCGACAAACTGCACCGAAAATCGGTCTCCCAGCTGCTACGAAAGTGTGATCATTTTCTCGCTCGTGTACGGAATGATAAAGATGTATTTCGTATCACATCCCAGCTGCCTGGCGATAAAATTGACATCGTAGCTCAAGCTGTGGAAAAATACGACGAGTTTCTTAGGGCGGTGGCGCAACAAATTGCAGCTGGTGCACGCAGGCCCGATGTACCACCCTGTGAAGTGGTCATGGTCACGCACTTGATAGTTTTCTACAGTGAACTTCGATTCGCAGTAGCAGCATCTCGTCGCCCGTGAGTAGCTTGCTTTTTCAGTTGGTGTGAGTGGCTCCATCTTCTTCGTAGTAGCATATATATCCTTTGCGTTTTTACCAATATCTACAATTGCCTCCGTGAACTTTTTCTCTGCATCTTTCCCCGTGTACATGATACGGTCCTTGCTCAGCGTGGATGTTAGTACTGCAGGGATGGCGTCGTTGTCCACGTGGACGTAAATGCAGAAGCTATACGCCTCGTGCTTCTGATAGGCGTACGTGTAGGAGTGGCTGCGGGCCGGTTCGCAGGTGTGAATCGGTTTCAGAATGACCTCAAAATCTGCATAAACAACGATTGGTAATTTATCAATGTGGTGGGAATTCTTAAATTTTAATATTAGTGGCCTACCATCCTCCCCCGGCTGTGGCATCTCGATTCTGGCTGGGGCATTGTCCTTGCAATATTTTTTGTGTTGCTCCAGGCAATGCTGTCCCGTCTTAGAACCATATATAAGGCAGTTTTCGAAGCCATAATAACTTATGGCGCGGTGATGTGGCATCACCGGGCTGCACTTTCGTGGCACAGAAGAAAGCTTATAAGTGCTCAGAGAGCGGCACTGCTGACCGTTACCGGTGCATACAAAACTGTGTCAAACGACTCGCTCCCAGTAATAGCGGGGGTCCTTCCAGTGGACTTACTTATAAAATACAGGGGACTCACGGCGGAGAGGGCTCGGGCCGGTGGGCTGTCTAAAGAATTTAAGGAAACGCTAATGGCTGACATCTTGGAAGAATGGCAGAACACATGGACAAATTCGGAAAAAGGTCGGCAAACTTTCGAGTTATTGCCTGACATTAAATCCAGGATGAGCTGTAAGTGGATCACTGTGAACCACTACAGCATGCAACTAACAACTGGACATGGTAACTTCAAAGCGAAGTTGAACAGCCTACGTCTCGTGCAATCTCCGCTGTGTGATGTATGTGGTGTGGATGACACAGTACACCATGTACTTGATGACTGTCTCAAGACAGAGGATTTACGAGTTTGGCTTGAGGAGCAAACTCGGGAAAAGGGCATTCACTGGAGATTAGAAGATGCAATGACCAATAAAGATCTCCATAAGATATGGAACGAATTCGCTACTCGAATTGGGAAACGACTAGAAGAATTCGACAAATGGTACCAGCAAATTTCTGATGACCCATAACGGGTAAATTGTGGAACCCGGATTGGTGAGGAGGACAGGTTTTTAAATGAGAAAATCGGTTAACTTACCGGTTACTGGTACCAAGAAAGTGAATGACCCTTATGAATAGACAGAAAAAGTGCTGCGCACTGTTTAACTCTTCAGAGTACAGTTACAGTGCGGGAGGTTTGGAGGGTGCGCTGGCCTTCGGGCCTTAAAAAACCTGTCCCGTCAGTCTGGAAGTTCGTGGTAAATCATAATAATACGTGAAGCAGCACTTGCATACAGTAATAGACAAGAATAGTAAGCGAAATATCAATATTCTATCTACAATGGAAATGATTAACAAGTTATTGTCTGCAGAGGTGTCAGGAATAGATAAATGAAACCTTCTGATTGTAGGAAACGAATGTATTTTATACAGATAACGAAAATAATACATGAAGTCTCCTTGAGGGACGTTTCTTGCGTGAACATAAATATTCGTTCATTCGCTGACTATTACAAAATAAAGTCATATAATTTTGATCTCAATACTTAGTTTTCATACCCTTCCCGTTTATTATTGCTGTAGGCCTTTTTGGCATGGTATGCACAAGGTTCCGTGTAATATTCAAGATAATATTGTTCCATTATTTCTGAAGTAACTCTTTCAGTTGTGGTTTGCTGGTGATGTGGTGTTTTCACAGCCTTTTCTTCGATTCACTCCACAGATGTTCTATCGGATTAACATCTGGTGACTGAGGAGGTGTTTTCAAAGTATGTGGAGTGTTGTAAAGAAGCCACAGACGTACAATTTTCGCCTTATGCTTGGGGTTATTGTCGTATTGACAGTGAAAATCATCTGCAATGCCTAGTTTTTTCTACGCTCTTCCTTAGATTATCTTTGAGTATTTGAAGATATACGAATCTGTCCATATTCCCTTCGATGAACACCAGTTCCCCCACTCCTGAGGCCCACATGTGCCCCAAACCATGACCCCACCAACTCCATGTTTAACTGTGGTCTGCAAGTTCTTTTGTTCAAACTCAGTGTTTGGCTTGCGCAACGCCAACATTCTAACATCATTGCTATAAATATTGAAAATACTTTCATCTGAAAATAAAACTTTCTCCCAGAATTCGGTATCTTCTGCACGTACTCTTTCGCAAACTGCAGCAGTTTAGCCCTGTTCGTCTTATCAATGTAAGGCTTTTTTCGTGGAACCCTAACATGGTACCCTGCACGATTGAGAACCCTTCGTACGGTCCGTGACGTAACCTGTTCTTGTAAATATTTGTTCACTTGAGGTGTTATGTCGGAAGAACTCGTTTTTGGACTTTTTTTTAATATAATTCACCTCTGCTCTGTGTGTGATAGCTTCTGTGGACGGCCGCTTCTTTCCTTGTTGGTGAGCACTGTTTGATCTTGAAATCTTTATACAACACTTTTGACGGGCAAACAACTTCTTCCCACAATTTTTGCGATATCAGAAAATTGTTTTCCTTCTGTTTTAAGTCTTGTTATAGTTCGCCTTTCTTCAACGGGCGTTTCCTTCAATTTTCGCCCCATCTCACGACACTGTTCCACTGCAGCAGGTCGAACATTCACTATCTGACCACGGAACTCAACTGAAGCCGCAGAACTGATAAGTGTTAGCGGAAAGAGCCCATGCACGCACACTTGTAAACGTCAGGCGGATGAATACTTTTGTCCAAGCATCCCCAGCGGCACGTTATCATGATTTGAGACTTTAGAGTACTTGTTCGTTGATTCTTGAACTGTTGCGGGTAGACACGTAGGATAAGGTTCATTCTATCATCTGTTGTCATATAATTGTATATCTACGAGCGAAAGATGGGACGTTATACACATCATTATGGTAAATGCAAGAGGGCGAATACTTTTGTCCATCACTGTATATGAATATTTTCCTTGTCTGCCGTCAGCTGAGATCGTATCAAACGCTCGAAATTCTTCACGCAGCAATAGTGCGCATTCCCGTCTTCGGTGGTGAGGAGGAGGTCGAAATGGTCTGACTTCTCTTTTTTTTTTTTTTGGCACACGTACTGGGAAAACCTTCTCGTTGTCGTCCAGGGCCTGAATGTTCACAGATACTGACGAATTGTTAGTCTCAAAAACCTTTAGTCGGTGTAATGGTGTACGGAACTCTAGCTCTGAAATATCAAATTTCGATTCCAGTTCGTGATAGCGGTTGTCGACCCTCTGCGAACTATCACCTTCCACGTAACCTTCCAGAATGGACCATTTAAAGCACATGTGGTCGTTTGTGTTTTGCGGGTTTATGATAGCATGTCTATTCTTTATGGAAGCGGGCAGCTCGATGTACAATACGCGAAGGGGGTCCAGCTTGTTTATGCGGAGCTGAGTGTGGTTGACTGACGACAGTGTCCACCCGGAACCGTGTTCGTTGTATTGCGTCTTTTCTGTGCATATTTTTCTAAGCTATTTTGGACGGCCTCTTCAATATCACTGATTTCATGTATTGGTATATTTGTCAACTTGAATGCTCTTGTCTGTACCTTCATCGAACGGAGCCGGTTTCGTATAATCACACTCGAGCCAATTGTTAAATTTTATTGAGCAATTTTCTCTCATTTCGTCCGTCCACTGGTTGATTATATTGTTCTTAATGTTGGTCAAATAATTATAACTACATTGAAGAGCCAAAAAAACTGGTACGCCTGCCTAATATCGTGTAGAGCCCCCCAAGCACGCAGACGTGCCTCAAGACGACGTGGCATGGACTCGACTAATGTCTGAAGGTATGCAGTAGGCCATTCACACCATGAATCCTGCAGGGCAGTCCACAAATCCAATCTGCGCCAATTTGAGAAAGGGTTGAACGTCTGTCACGTTTAATGATTCTCGTCAGTCGTCGTTTGTCCCGTTCTTTCACGATCTTTTTCCGGCCGCAGCGATGTCGAAGATGTGATGTTTTACCGGATTCCCGATATTCATGGCACACTCGTGAAATGGTCCTAGTGGAACATCCAAATGATATCGCTACCTCGGAAATGATATGTCCCATTTCTCGTGCGCCGACTATAACACCACGTTCAAACTTACCTAAATCTTGATAACCTGCCATTGTATCCGCATTAACCGATCTAGCTGCCGACCATATCGCGTAACTCTGATTGGTTCCATACCTCTGTTATTTGCATACGCACGCCTATATCAGTTTTTTTTACTCTGCAGTGCGGTGTCACTTGCGTTTTCGGCCACGTACATCTTCAAAGTGGCCCTGAATGCCGTTTCTGACTCGACGAACCTGCGAGGGATTAGCTGNGCGTTTGGCGGGAGGAGAAGCTGGTCCACTGCACTTCGCCATATGTGCCCTAAGTGTATCTGACATAGTAAACTCTATGCCACATTCTTCGTAAGTTTATGAGCGTTTGTCGGGGTTAAAGTGGCAGCTAGTTTCGTGGCGTCGCACATGGTCCATATGTGTAAATGCAGCATTACAGAATTTACAATTCAAAGTTTGCGCCTGTTTAATAGTACCCTTACAACTACGTTCATGCTTATCCATGTCGTTCTTGCGGCTTATTTCTACCCCAAATTGCTCACCTGAAGGGATTGTGTACGCAACTGGCCTCGTGTCGGAGCACATCTCGGCGGAGAGTAAAGTGCTTACCACAAAACCAGCAGGAAAACAAAACTGGAGGTGACACCATCATTCCTGCTCCGGCAGGTATTGGAACGACGGATGCAGGTGTTGGAACGACGGATGCAGGTGTTGGAACGACGGATGCAGGTGTTGGAACGACGGATGCAGGTGTTGGAACGACGGATGCAGCACCGCGGTCGGCCATGGTTCGCCTCACACGTGAAGAACCCACGTAGCAACCTGCAACATGGATACATTTGCATTAGTTTTGTTTGTAATACATATAATATTCAGTCGCATACAGTGGCATTCCAAGCAAGGGAACAATTTATTTGAATTTCTCGAGTTGACGTAATTATTTTTTTTTTAAATTGTATTTTTATTAATCTGTCAATATACTTCAGTATATTCCCCCGTCATTTCTCTATAATTGTATAATGTATTTATATGTTTTAATCCCATGTAATATACCCTACATTTTTTTTTTTACAAATATAGAATCTGTATTGTTTGAAAGATAGTGGACAATTAAATGAACGGTGCCGATGAGTGATTTGATGAAGGGAAAGAGAAAACCAGCTAGCTAACGTTAGAAAATCCTGGGCGTTACCCACATGGAATCGAACCACAACTCGTCATAGCGGCAAGCCGCCACGCTACACCGGTGTGTCACCGCGGTCGCCCGGGGCTGTTATCTCCTACAAGTCCTGCTAGTGATGAAGAAAGGGGCAGGGATTCAGTGTATGCTCCGACCCGCCTCACATAATATGAGTGTGTTACACACACACACATGCACGCACCATCACGCCTAATTAAAAAATTAACGCTAGATTCAATATATATTATGAAAGGGGTAAAATTATTTTTAATAAGTATTTTGGCATACACCACACTGCGAATCGAACCTGGCTCACCTAAGTGGGAGGCGAGCAATCAGACTAAGGTCTCACGGTAACGCATGCAGGAAGCAAAAATCTGTCAATGTTTTGAAGGGGAAACGATGCGTGTTTTTTTTTCAGCCGATGCAAACGTGACGATAAGGCTCGTGTTCGCGAGAACGGGCCAGCCGGCCGTGCGTCCGTGCTCCTGTCGCTGTGACATCGGACGGTAGACGTTCCCTGACCTCCGGTACCATACCACAGGAATAATTCTACCAATGCGAAAGATATGTTGCAGACCGATATTTCTGTGAAAAATCTTAAGGGGCTCGCCTACCTACGATTATTCCCGACGCTCTAGAGCATGCTGGTGAACTCTGACCACGCAGGCTGAAACTTTTACACTTATGTTTGAAATACGTCGTTTTTATGAGGGCTGCGATGGAAATCAAACGGCTAAAAGTAAGTTTTCTTTGTAAATATTTTAACGTGAACACAATATTTAAGTCTGTATTTACATTTAATCTTAAATATCCGTATGAAATTGCGGCACCTATAAATAAAGGAGCGTGTACGCAAGATGCAACTTGCACACAAAAAAATAAAACTACTTTAAATTATCTCGAACGTATTGTTTTCAGCAACGTAAAAACGTATGACTGCTCATATAAGAAACATACTTTCTTAATACTTTTTGAGAAATGAAGAGGTTTTATTTTACGCTCGTCAAAACAATTCACCGGGCTTGACAGGAAGTACTTTATTTTTTTTTTTACGCTAATCAAGTATTTCGACAATAGAGCCGAGATGAGGCGAGCGTTTCTCCGTTAATAAATAACTTTAAAAATCAATACGTATTTCTTAGCTCCATTATTAAATAGAAAAGTATAAATTATTATTACTGAACAGGGAGCACGATGCATGTGAGCTGCGGTTGATGGCCTTGGTGCGAGCGCCCGCCTGGTTGGTTGTGCCTAGTCAGCACTGTCTCTTCTCCTGACCTACATTACGACAAGCACGTACACCGCAGCTACAGACACCCTGAGGAAACCCTCATACTCTGATCGCACCAGTAAGAGCATCGGGGAAAATACAAAACCCGCCGATGCTGTCGCCTATGCACTATGTTACGAACTAACTTTCCAGCTAGCTCGTACTTGAAATTATTTAGGGACGTAGCTCAGTAATGACTCATGATTCGGTAGAGCACAGCAGTATCTGATGAGGTTTTATTACATGAAGATTATACAGTTGCTATTTAAATGACTATTGATCGGGGGAGCTTTATTTATATTAATATATAATATGCTTTAAGCATATTTTATATTACCATATAATATGCATATACATTTATATTGCCATATAATATGCATATCCATATTTATATTACCATTTAACATGCATATAGGCATATAAAATATGCATTGGCGATGGTAGTGGACTTTCGGAGTTTTTTTTTTCGTAGGCGTCATAATGCTGGTAACCCGTCGTTTACGAGTTTGGCTGAAATGGTGCACGTGATATAATTTGTTGGAAGACAGTGCCAGTACATTAAGGTTTTGTTAATCAGACTGCTGTAATTAGTATTCATTAATCGCCTGTTCTGTTTTCCTGTAAGAAGATTAAGTTCGAGCTTGGAGTGGAGATAAAAAAATGGATTTATAAGACGTTAAATAGTACAATTGCAAATTTGCATTTTCTTGGTCATGCAGAGATTGTGTATAATGCATAAATGAAAATAAAGTTCGTTTGAACGAAATTGGTTCAGTGGTTCTCATTTTGTTGTAACATAACCTCAACACCAGCAGCAGCAATAACACACTAATACTGTGCGCTGCCGCTTATAGATATATTTCTCCTTGGAACATAACAGCTGCACTTTACCATAAGATAATGCATATTTTATATGTTGTGTAATTTTCGCTACGGCTGCTATCTTTTCGATCATGTTATCTATGAAATTCTCTTATCAGTTTCATGATACGTGCAAGAGTGGTGTAACTCTCATTCACTGTTGAGATTACGCTCATAACAGAGGTTAATACGAACACATTTGTCTGCATTACGTGTAGCAAATTTTTTATGCTTTTCGTCCATGAAACGTGGCTGGCCCGTGATAATGAAAATCCGATGTTGCGGATTCGAAGTGAGAGAAAATGGCGCAATCCCCTTCCTCTTATAATGAACATGTATAAATATTTTTGATTCCTGGCTGTATTACATTATCGTAAAACAGTAGCATGAGTTTACATTATCTAGGTGGTGTGCAAGCTAAAATAATAATAATAATAATAGTACATTTATATTATTTTGAGACGGAGCGAGTTGCTAGGGCAAGCGGGAACAAGTAAGGACTCGACCAAGAAACCATCCCGGCATTCACCTGGAGTGATATTTAAAATAGGAATCCGGGCCGAACGAGTCGAGTATCGAACCCAGGTCCCCTTGAACATGGGTCTTCCCTGGTGTTGACTTGTGCGTGCAGATATCTGTGTTTATTATCCTATGAATTAAAGATGGCTTGTGTGAGAAATAAAACAANAATTAAAGATGGCTTGCGTGAGAAATAAAACAAGCTGCTGGAGCGATAAGCCTCCCCCCGGCGGTCAGTGCGCTAGGGCAAAGTCCAATACAACCCCTGGGGCAGCGCGGCTGGCCGTGTGAGCGAGCTCAGATTACGACTGCACGTGCCTAGCGTTTACTTCTGTAATGGGACTCGTGGCCACTTCTTTAAGTATGCTTTTGTCTTAATAGTTTTTTAATGCGTCTATCAGTCTCGCTTGCAATAGGGATATTTAGGGCTCTGTGTGTGTGTGTGTGTGTGTAAGTGTGTTTGACGTATGAGCAAGTGGAGAATGATCGTTCCCCCCCCCCCCTTATTTCTTAGTTTCACAGCATCACAAAGTATCTTTGGTTTTGCCGGAATTAATAAAAAATTTCACATTTAATTTTTTTATACGAAAAAAAAAACAAATGTAGAGTTAGAGACAGAATTTATTTACAGAAAAACTTGTACATAGAATTAATTTTCTACATTATAAAGGGATTAACATACCTCTAAATTATAACTATAATGCGTTAGCAGTTACCCTATCCACTACGCTACAACGCACTTAGGAACAACGTGACTTACAATATTTTAAGTATCTTCCACACAACTGTGCGACACGGCATCTTGCAAATATACGTACTCTATTTTTAAAGGAAGTATCAGTTTCTTCTGTAACCTCAAACTACTTTGTAAATGAAAATGAATACTTTAACATACGGAAGATACTGTTTCTAAGCTTCATTATTTAATTACAACAGTTTTTGTTCACGAAGTTACGGCCACTCGTCAAAAATGTCCACCATTTTCTCTTGATGTGCGAGACGCAAAGTGGTTTGCGAGATGTAAGTCTCCCGCGTTAAGTTTGCGGCCGTTATTATCGTCGACGTGGACTTTGCGTTCGCAAACTGAGAAGTCGTAATCAGAACTAACGTAAAGTACGGTTTTGCGTGGAGGTCGAACGCAAAACGGCTTTGCGTTTCCTAGCGTCGCGGTGATAATAGACCCGCAGGTTGTTATGAAGTGACCGGACCTTATCTGGACGACCTGCCTGATCACACCTTCAAACATTAAACCAGGGCATGAGCGTGATTGCAACAACACCTTGCGAAAGACAGTTGTAGAAATCCCCGCCACCGGCCAGTAAACGGAGCCGAAAATATTAAACAACGCGCCCGATATAGGCCAGCGTAACACCGGGAGTGGCGTCTTTTGTCGTCGGGCCACTGGAACTAGAATACCGCTGAAGATGGGTGTGTCCGGCCGTCGTTAACCGCCTCCTAGAATCAGCCTATAGCAACATGAACAAGGTGAGGACTTTCCAATTAGATTGTAATAGTAATGGCGTGAGGTAAAAATACTTAATACAATTAATTAGCATCTTGGTATTCCATTTAAGCTCCCCCGATCAATAGTCACGTAAATAGTTATTGTATAATCCTTATGTTCAATAAACTCCATCTTATACTGCTGTGTTCTACCTAATCATGACTCATTCATTATGTAGCTACGCCCATAACCCCTTTCATGTATGAATTTACTTAAAAGTAAATTCATAACAAGGTGCAGTAACGCAATGTTTGTGACATTTATGCCTTAATTCCTCGCAAACGGTGTGGTATAGCGTTATAACACAAGACGAACTTTCTCGTTAATTTTAGCGCGCTCTTTTATAATCCGTCATTGGAACCCCGATTAGGCTACGTCATCACTGAATTTTATGCGACAACAGGGTTGCAACCCTTAATTCCTCTGTTACGTAATGTGATGGCAGCGACCTGTTTTGCTGTGGTTTTTGTTATTTGTTCAACTAAACGTTATCCTGGATTCAATTTATCCATTTCAAAACCTTCTGTAGATTTTACAATAAACACCGTGTCTTTCAGCTCCACTTTCAAGGGTGAGTACCGCCCTTACGAAGCATCGTAGACCATAATGTTGCATACATGTTTCCGACGTAATTTTTATGAGGAATATGCAGGTGGAGTTTGTTGGTGTTTTTCAGAAACATCCTGTATAAGTAAAAGTGACCTATACACCTTAAACAAAATACATGTACCGAACCTTTATTGTGCTATACCAAAACTTTTATAAGTCATATTTTCTTTGTTAATTGTTCTATGGCAGTTTTAAAAGCAACACATTAATTTTACTAAAAATGAAATGTGGAAACGGTAAATTATGACAACGTATTAAAACAACAAATATTGAAGTAACATAATTTGAAAACTTGCTAAATCACCTACTTTCCGAACGAAAAAAAAAATAATACTTATGATATGAATTTCCTTTCTGAGTTTAGGTAGGCCTCTGTGTGTGCCTTATAACTTTTTAAACCAGCGGTTTATTATACCATTTATACTACATAGAATGTACTCCCAGCAGAACTAGTTTATGAAAGCCAGGATTTTATTTCCATAATTTCAGTGTTTTAGAACTGCTGAGTACTATGTCATAGCTCAGGAACCATAAAACCAGTTTAAACGAAGTTTGGTGTCTTTTGTTTGCAGTGAATTGACTAAATAATGCCTCCGTCTTCCTCCACTGTGAAAACTAACTCCACGTGTGTTTATGTTTCTGAAGAGTATATCCGTATATAATATACACATTAGTATGTATGATATAAATATAAGTATTCTTAAAACCAAAACTTTGGAATACTCTTGAATTAATTTGAAACCTCGCTGCTACCTGAGCTTTTTAAAACCTCTTAAATATTTCTAGCGCGTCCTACAATAAAGTAGGCCCTATTCATGTGCTAGATACACGTAAAGGAGTGTGAAAATACTGAATTTTGAATACGCTGAAAATGATTGCCTTGTCTTTACAAATTGTGCAACTCTGAATCCAACATATTAAATTACAGGCTCTACAATTCGGACTGATTGATACGACATATGAAATCATGTATATTTTTCAACGTGTGTTGAAGTGTCTTCTCGATCGTATCGCTATGCCACAATAGCAGTAATTTATTTTGGGGTATGCGGCATCCTTCCTCTCCTCGACTGCAGTGCAGTCTGTTCATGCAAGAGAGTAACTAAACGTGCATGCGCATCTGGGTGTATATAAAAACACACAGTAACTCACATTTCTTACGAAGGTACTACAGTACGATGAATTATTGCGATATACATATTTTACTTCTTACGTATTTTCCTCCATTCTCGTGCATTTCAAGCCGGACTGTTTTGACGTAGAACAATCTGTTTAAGGGTAGCGTTAGACGTAAGCTAATTAGATGTATCAAAAAATATCTTGTTACATAACGGGCTTACCCTACCCATAATGTGGATCTTATTTTAAAAATTACACATTTGTTCACAAACTCACCAAGTAAATTAAATTTTGATGTACTGTAAGAGGTAGAAATTTTAAGCAGTACCAACGTAAAAATGAATCATCGCTGACGGAACCTGTATAGCGTCATCGCTTTTTCCCCTCCCCACGTCTTTCCAGCTCTCCCTTTCTCCTCTTCTACTGTCCTCATCCATACTTATCTCGGTCTTCCTTTTATACGTTTTCCCAATGGCTTCCAATCAAGTACTTGTTTCTTTATCGCCGTCTGACACTTGCACTTCAATTGGCTTCTCATTTTTACGGTTTCATAGCTTTCCTCTGGAATCATTTAAGACCAAAACACTTGTAAAATTCTTTGGAAACGCCGGTCGTGGAAGAACACAAGTTTCCTCGTAATTTATTTTCTTGTCTTCCAAATCTCAAATCTGTAAAGCAACACGAGTTTTATGTCACTAACGAATATTCTCAGTTTCGGACAGAAGGATATTTCGCTGCTTTTCCAATTACGGTACAATTGTATGAAGCCTTCCTGTCACCTCCCTGTAATAGCGCCAGGTCTCCGAGCATTATCATTCTTCTTGCTCTATAATGCACCTTATTTCATCTGTATTAAGTACAAAAATCTCCATTTTTCTGGTGGATCATATTCGTTTTCACAACTTGTTCTTCCATGGTCTGATATTCCACAGGCAATTATTTCAAAATGTGGTCTTCTGCAGCCTGATTTCCCGCCACTGCTCTTCTTCCGTATAATGTACCTGTCTGTTTAACAGTCTTTTTTCAGCAGTGTACCTGTATTAACATTCACTGGACAATTAACAGCACTTTCCTACTTTGCTAGTATCGCTGCTGTGCGGTACAGTTCCTCCATACAATTCTTTTAGCAGTATTTTAGCTCCCGCTGCGAGGTCATTTACTAAGATCTGCTTTTGCACTCTTGTTTTTTTTTCACTGTTTATTTTGGTATACTCTGCCTGAAGAACTGCCCTATCGCTTCCAGTTTTGGCAATGTTCAGCTATGTCATTGCCGCTTTTCTTTCTCCCACTTTCTCCCATCATTCAGTCTTTCATCTTCTAACCACAAAATCCAATAACTTTCTCCGCAGGAGTTAAGAAATAGGCACCAAGCAACTGGAATCAGGAAAATGTAGTGGTTCCCCATCTTGCTGGAACCACGCGGTACTTCTTCCAGCAACTCCAGCAATAGCTCCTGGAGGAACGTCAGGTGGCGGGCTCCATTGAGGCGGTCGGGTAGCAAACAAGGCCCCAGCAAGTGATTGTTGACAATGCCGGCCCACGTGCTGACACCGGAGTGCGTGTGGTGCGGACTGTCGTGCAACACCACGTGCCTCCCTTAATATTCACCACATGATAGTGTTGACAGTGTAAACCCCAACCTTATTTTCCACAAGGAATCACCTCCTGGAGTTTGGCACATGAATTCTGGACTACGTTTTATAAAGCTGGATGCAGTCTGCAAGCTGGATATGATCCATATCACAAAAAAACCAACAAACTTAATTAAAATAAAAAATTTGATATATATATACATATATATATATTTTATATGTGTGAAATAAAGTACGTTATAATTTTGAACTAATTCTGCTCACGCTGTGGTCACAGAATAAATACTGCAGTATTGATACAAAAGCGCAATTATGATTCGCTTTGTTGAGTTGAGAGGAAATGTATGTTATAGGAATAGTAAAGAATATTAACATAGCATGCTGCAGCACTATTTTTTCCTTCCTGCTTATTTCTAGTCGTTTAGAGAATGCTCTTCCGGCGGAATTGGCTCATATGTCGTTCATATTTTCCCTTCGTCTGAAGAGTCAGTACACGTCGCGTTCGCTCAGCAGCTGATAAGAGTCGCTCGCAGGCGCTTGTGGAGCAGGCGAAACGTGAGGACGTCAACAACGGCTAGAGATCGCCGTCGAGGAAGGAGCGTCATTGCGTGGCTGATTGGATGTTGTCAACGCCGGAAGTTGATGCTGAGGGACCCGGGGCGTATCAGCGTCCGACGGAAGGCGAGAGTGGGCGAGGTGCGGTCCCGTGTCAATAACAAAAGACGTGAGCCACACGGCTTCAAGACGGAGGCTCGGGGACTGACGATGTTTACCTTCCCTCCAGGCACGAGGATGTGGGGACGAGATTAACGAGCCGTGGAGTGGAGAGAACGGGAGGGAGATACGCGCGGCGCATCTTTAATGAATATTCGAGTGCCGCGGAGGAAACGAATCCAATATATTCCTGAGGTTTTCGCAAGGAGGGTAAGTATGCCGAGACCAAGTAATTACGTCGGCAGCATGGGAAAAAAGTACTTTCGAGAGCAAAGGTGAAATGAATTTAGCTTGTGCCAAAACCAGATTCGCCCGCACATGTAAAACGGGCGAACAGGCACAGGAGAGACGAACTGCCAGTCATAACGTATTGTTACAAGACTACAGAAGGGGTTACTCGGGGTGGAGGTCGTAATAAAAATAATATAACTAAATTTGTTTTTAAATATATTCACACAGCTATTATTTACAACATTAAACTACGTATATTCACTATTATTCTTCTCACTCTCAGTGAGCGCAATATTTAATATCTATATTAATTCTAATCTGTATATTGCCGTCATTCCAAATGCCTGTCACTCGCGCATCCAGTTCAGTAGTCCCGCCCGTCAGCCTCACCCTTCACTGTACCGATGCTCGCAGTCCGCAGACTTCACTCCCGCTGGTCACTTTCGCCGCCACTCGACGCTCTGCTGGCTCGTCGTCTTCGCTGTCTCCGCATACCTGTCGCTTAAGGTTGCACAGTCCTCCAAACGCTAAACTGTTGGCTTGGAGGCCCGTTGCGGCTGAAGTAGTCTCACTGGCCTGGTCTAGAAGGTTCCTCGCGCCCCGAGTCTCGCTGAGAGAGTCAAGGCCGATAAACCAGAACATTCCCGAACAGATAACCCCAGAATTTCAATCCACCCAAGGTCAGGAGCGCGCGGGTCGGGATAGGTTTATTGGCAGCGGCGGTACGGGCGGCGCCATGCCTTTGAAAATCTCCGCGCGTTCTCAGGTTACTAGCATGGCCTTCACACAGTCCTTCGCTCGCACAACCGAGACGGGAAATGGAGGCGTTGCAGACCAGCAAGCATGTAACAGTATTCTTATTATTTGCAAAAACTTCTGATAAGAAGTCAAAGTTTCAGTATGCCGGTAGCTCGCACAGTTTCGTAGTTTCGCGTGTATTATGCCAAACTTTACAGTAAATTAATTGCAATATTTTGTACCACAACTAGATTTTCATCTGCGACTTTGCTAGCATTTACTAAGAAAAATTAATTTATATTTTCTTTTATATCAAACAGTGCCTCTTTTTGCGCAGCATTAGCGGTTCTCCCCTTAATTACTATAATTACCAGGTTATTATGTGAACTTATTCCGAAGCAGGCTATGTGAAAATCAGTCAAATNCACAGCATTAGCGGTTCCTCCCCTTAATTACTATAATTACCAGGTTATTATGTGAACTTATTCCGAAGCAGGCTATGTGAAAATCAGTCCAATTTTTACATTTCCCCAGGGTCTTATTTACAGTCATAACAAAACAGACCCTGAAAATAAATGCAATGTCTTGAATGTGTGGAGGTACTCGTGTGGAATCAGTGGAATCCGTGTTACAAAACCTGTTCCCCGAGCACACCTGGTGAAGACTGTCTTCAATTAATGTTATCTTCAAAGCCTTCGCTGGTAGCCTCACGCAATTGCAGATAATTTTAGCGAGTTAAGGTTTCTCATTGACGTGTACTGGTAAAGGAAATCTGCAGCGTAACGGACCGCGTTACCCATTTGCACCATTGAGAGTATTTGAACTATTTAATAGTTGTCTCCCCTGAGTTTTCGCCAATTTTTATAGGACTTTGAGTGTCGTTTGTCCGGAAATTAAACATTTATTTTAATTGTTAGAGAAATATTTTTCCCTACGCCTACTTATTTTTGTTTGATGTGTTTAATATACTATGCTGGTTTGGAAGTTACAGTCTTGGAAACTTACATATATATATATGTGTATATATGTGTGTGTGTATACGTTACATACATACACATTACCCTAGTAGGCAAAGTATAGAGACTAAAATTATTAATTATTGGCTAATTAGTGAAGATCCTTTTAGCCTTTTGCAGTCATGGATCTCCACAAATCACGANTGTATACGTTACATACATACACATTACCCTAGTAGGCAAAGTATAGAGCCTAAAATTATTAATTATTGGCTAATTAGTGAAGATCCTTTTAGCCTTTTGCAGTCATGGATCTCCACAAATCACGNCCTAAAATTATTAATTATTGGCTAATTAGTGAAGATCCTTTTAGCCTTTTGCAGTCATGGATCTCCACAAATCACGAAATAAGATTTTGGATAGTTAAATAGGAAACAATTTAAAGTAAAAAGTATTACTATGTCTCCGAGCTTTTGAGTAAAATGAGAAATCCTTCGTAATACAATTTAACCCTTTTAATTATTTACAAATAAAATTTTTTAAAAATTCTAAAACGGGTTTTTAGGAAATTTGATATGTATAGCGATAGTTAACATATGTGTGGATAATAATGCTCGTCAATCATCTTCTAAGTTCTAAGTTCCTTTGTGCGACACCATCACCTAGGATTGCAAGTCAATATCTGCTGTGTTTCGTTTGTTGGCCAACAAATAATTTAGTATTGTGTTCATAAGTCACGATCAAATCCATGGGAATGTAAATTTTGCTTCTAGACGAACATCAAACCAGTAAGTTACACTTAAAAGGCTGGTGGTGGCCCACAAAGGGTTTTATTGGTATTCATCCTGCCTATTTGTTTTCTTTTTTTTTTGTGAACACAAATTGTTTTAATTTCCACTATTAAACTTTTGTGCTATCTAAAAAAATTTATTTTGTCGTCGTTTTGTAGCCACTACAAAACTTTTTTTTTTTTTTTTCGTTGTAGGATCGACGCAAAAAAACATGTTGGTATATTATGAAGCGTAAGTAGGCCATTCTTGGTTACTTCCAACTTTTCTGAAGCTCTCATAAAGTTCCGCTTCCAGAATATCCCTCCGCCTTATGCAATCTAAGCTTAACCGAGTCTAGAAAATTATTACAGCAAAGGGACAACCCACCGCATTCTTGCACACTCAGTTGAATTAATGATATTTGCATAAGAACTATTTATTTCTAGGCATTACCAACACACCTATTTTCTCACTGGTTTTATTCTTATTAATTATAAATGAAATATTATAATTTATAGATAAAATATAATTAAGGGTTCTATTTAATTAAAAAATAAGACACTTTTACGTTAACAGAAGTATAAAATACGTGTGATTATGGAATATTTAGGAAACAAACANAATTAAAAAATAAGACACTTTTACGTTAACAGAAGTATAAAATACGTGTGATTATGGAATATTTAGGAAACAAACAGGGCATACATGCTGTGATTTTTCAAAGGTTTGATTCAAAAAGTGTGAAGAAACTGCGAATCTGNTAATTAAAAAATAAGACACTTTTACGTTAACAGAAGTATAAAATACGTGTGATTATGGAATATTTAGGAAACAAACACGGCATACATGCTGTGGTTTTTCAAAGGTTTGATTCAAAAAGTGTGAAGAAACTGCGAATCTGTAAATAGTATAAAACAAAGTCGCTTATCCGCGTCTGCCTGTGTATTCGCTTAGTACTTCTAAACTACTTGATGGATTTTAATGCAGTTTTTAACATCATTCAGAGCATTTCTTTAGGAAGATTTCTTTTTATAATTCGTTTATATTTAATGTAAGGGTAGTAGAGAAATTTCGAACCGTTTGTATTCAAGTCGTAAAAAAACCGCTTTTAGTGCGCTTACAGGGCTTGCGCTGACATAACCATAAGAGAGACATCAAATTAATGTACTACAGAATTGTAGCTATCAAAAAGGTCTACAGAAAAGTCAGCGATAGCATATGTTTATCTTTTAAGTATGACTCACAGTAACCATTTCTGTCTTTCGAAGTATCGCTGTAGAACTTGAATTGTTACCGGGCGAAGCCGGGCCGGTTCGCTAGTAGCCAATAACGTAAAAATCGACAGTTTACCTGTAGTTTAACGTGAGTTTCATACGGAGCAGATAATTTTTCTGTTGCTTTCAGTGTTGTCCCGGGATCACCTCGATGGTAGTGGTCGGGCTTGCCTTGTTAGCAAAGTTTCGCGTAGTTGATTCCCGCTGAAGCCCCAGCCAGTTTGCAAGTTTACGTGACAGGGCTTCCCCTTTGTAATATACTCGGTTCACAAACGGGAGCTTGAAAAGCCGGGAGTATTTACTTTCTCTTATTCGTCGCCACTTTTCCTTCTAGCGTGTTTAACATCGTTTGTGCTTAGCTGAACTGGGTACCACAATTAACACTAAATTGAAACTGAGTAAAGTATTCTAGCAAAATAATCATAGTTATATAAATTAAATAAACTAAATACAAAATTAAATACTACCAAGCTAAATATTATTAAATTTGTATTGCCAATACCAATAGTAAGAAACGAGAGAGTACGAAATGATATTATGTTCGTGCGCGGGCGGTCCTTTCAGTTAATTTGGCTTTCTTTGATTGAAGACTACAATTTTTATTCCTTGCGTTTCTTCCATCCCTTCATCTATTAACAAATAAAATATTTTGGATGTTTTTCATTTGGCGTTGGTTTAACATAGGACTAAACAAAGTCAAGTGTTATTACTTCGAAACTTAACGAACACGTTCGAAGTAAAAAATGTTATCTTCAGACTTTAGGACGTGTTGATTGTGTCCCAAGGAGCTCTGTAATTGTTTAAACAGTGCCAATGAAAGCGTGTTTTCTGCAAAATTGTTTGAAATTTACTTTCGCTAAGTCATCCTTGTGGTGCCTTGAGACCCGAAGATAAAAAATAACGAGTTCCGTGCCAACTCTCACTAGGGCTTCAGCCACAGTATCAAACATTCTTTCATAGTTTGACATTTCATAGGCTAATTTATAAAACAATAACAATTTAAGTAACGTTATTAACGCATAAACTTATTTTCGGTAAAATTTTGTATCTGAAAACTGTAGTCGTGGTAGAAACTTCATAGATTCATTCCTTTAAAATACAAGTATTTTAATGCTAATAAATAAATATTAATTAAATTATAAATCGTAAACTCAGTGATTTAAAAGACTTTATTTATAAGAGCAATTGCATTTGTGAAGTTATTCATTTTAATTAATAAGATAAATAACAAACAACTAACAATAACTGTAAGAGCTACTACGTACGGAGGAACTTAGAGATAAACGTATGATAAATACGTGTATGTCTTTTGTAAATAATGTAATAAGAGCCAATGGAACCTTACTGCTAGACGCTGGTGCTCTGGCAGGCAGTCAGCTTGCTCAGATGTTATGACAACTCCTTGTTGGTTAGTTTTGAGGGCAGAAACAGAATTCCTATAGAGGTGTTGTGCAGTTTGTTTCGAGCCTTTTTAACTTAGACTAAAGATGAGGTGGACCTATTTGCGTTTTCTGTGCATATCCCCGAAACTGGCGCAAAATCAAATGCCAAATTATCGTGTTTCAATAATGATGTGATATTTTTTTACGTTTGGCTTGAAACTCAAACCCACGGTTTTACAAAAAATAATTAAATGGTTTCTATAGTCATGGTAACGTCAAACTTTACTGAAACCCTGTTAACGTTCTGCTTTCAGAATATCCCTCCACCTCGTGCTAACAAAGTTTAACAGAGTCTAGAAAATAACACCGAAGGGAAGACGCACCGAATTCGTGCGCACTCATTGTAATAATAGTTTCCGTAAAAACTATTTCTTACTAGGTATTACCAACACACCTACTTTCTATTTTTTTATTCATATTAATTATTAATGAAATATCTCGATTTATAGATAAAATATAAGTGTTAGTTCAATTTAACCAAAAATAAGGTTTTTTTATGTTAACAAACGAATAAAACGATTGCAATACATGGCATATACAAGAAACAACCAAACCCGTCATACATTCTGTTATTCGACAAAGTTTTGATCATAAAAGTGTGAATAAACCACGAAAAAACTAAGACTTGATTATACTTGCAGTTAGTCAAACGTAACTAGTGTACTAATTTATAAGATCACGTACTTAAGTAAACAGTGTGTCAACCCTAGTCGATGCCAAGTAGTTTTGACACCTGCGTAGAAAGAAAAGCATTTCAATTTTGGAACACGGAGATTGGTAACTGCGCATCTGGCGTGCGCACTCTAGTCCGTTTTCGCTCTACCTCCTTAACGGTGCAACAATGTTTCAAATTCAAGACTACGTGGAGGGGATAACCGCTAGCGTATCGCCTTGAATCTGCAAACAAACATGGGCCAGTGCGTTTTGAAATTATTCTGCTTGCCATGAACATCGCCTTTTGTAGCAAATGGTCCTTTAGCTGGTTCGCTTTTCGAAAGCCTCCCCATGACTCGTAGTACGGAAACATTATAAAACTCAGTGCCTGATAGTCTCCATAGCAAAGATCGCTCATTCTTTTATTCCTAGTCACGAATTTCTTGTCTCGTATATGGAGTACGTCACATATTTATACGTTTTAAATCGCAACTCTAAATGAGGTTACGTATGTAAGCTGTCCTCTTAATAACCAAAATGAGTAAAAGCATATGTATCAGTGTGTTCTAGCAGTTCGGTTTTCTGCGAAATAGGGAAATATATTCCGAACGACGAAATACTTTCATAGTTTTGAATAATTGTGGTAATTGTAAAGTAAAATGTTTTCCTGAATGAATATTTAACATAATTCAGATATTTTCATAAACCAATAAATTAACTGTAAAAGAACTAACGCAGTTATTACATCTCAGTAAACGTTTGTTAAGCTGCAAAATTATTCACTTTTAACCTACACGGTAAGTAAAATGTTATAAATCAAGACAGATATTTTCATTTCTATTTGATATGAATAAAACCAGCATAACACACGCAATCCGGAACGTATTAACCAACACAGCATATTTTTAAAGTAAAATTATTTTTATTAGTTTTCCATGCCAAACATAAAATTAAGGGATTCCTTCTCGGATATTTACAGAGTGTAAATAATTATGTAACCCAGAACTTAACTCATACTAATGTTTTATTTTTATATAATATTAGAGCATTAAGTATGAAATATAAGTGCAAGTGTAAGAGCTTTTAGGAGCAGTAGCATTTGAATTTGACTCTTTGATATTGCTATTTGGAACTGTGTGATATTCCTACGACTCCAAGTATTTCGCCGCCAGCTCTTCTGTATCCAATATGTAGCAAACAGGACATGAGCACTTTCGTTTTAAAAGTTTCAGTGTTCTTTTCTCTCTTCTGACAAAAGAAAATGTGTTTCGTTTAATGTTTTATACACTGAGGCGACAAAAGTCATGGGATACCTCCTATTATCGTGTCAGACCTCATTTTACCCAGCGAAGTGCAGCAACTCGACGTGGTTTGGACTCAATAAGTCGTTGGTAGTCCCCGGCAGAAATATTGAGCCATGCTGCCTCTAAAGACGTCCATAATTGCGAAAGTGTGGCCGGTGCAGGAGTTTGTGCACGAACTGACTTCTCGATTATGTCCCATAAATGTTCGATGGGATTCATGTCGGGCAATCTTGGTGGCCAAATCATTCGCTGGAACTGTCCAGAATGTTCTTCAAACCAATCGCGAACAGTTGTGGCCCGGTGACATGGCGCATTGTCATCCATAAAAATTCCATCGTTGTTTGGGTACATGAAGTCCACGAATAGTTGCAAGTGGTCTCCAAGTAGCTGAACATAACCCTTTACAGTCAATCACCGATTCAGTTAGACCAGAGGACCGAGTCCATTCCATGTAAAAACAGCCCAAACATTATGGAGCCACCACCAACTTGCACAGTTCCTTGTTGACAACTTGGGTCCATGGATTCGTGGGGTGTGAGCCACACTCAAACCCTACCATCAGCTCTTACAAACTGAAATCGGGACTCATCTGACCAAGCCACGGTTTTCCAGTCGTCTAGGGTCCAACCGATATGGTCACGAGCCCAGGAGAGACACTGCAGGCGATGTCGTGCTGTTAGTAAAGGCACTCGAGTCGGTCTTCTGCTGGCATAGCCTAGTACAGCCAAAGTTCACCACACTGTCCTAACGGACACGATCGTCGTACGTCCCACATTGATTCCTGCAGTTATTTCACGCAGTGTTGCTTGTCTGTTAACACTGACCATTCTTTGCACACGTCGTTCATCTCGGTCATTAAGTGCAGGCCGTCAGCCACCGCGTTGTCCATGGTGGGAGGTTATGCCTGAAAGTAGGTATTCTCGGCACACTATTGACACTGTGGATCTCGGAATGTTGAATTCCCTAACAATTTCCGAAATGGAATGTCCCATGCGTCTAGCTCCAACTACCATTACGCGTTCAAAGTCTGTTAATTCCCGTCGTGCGGCCATAATCACGTCAGAAACTTTTTCACATGAATCATTTGACTACAAATGAAAGCCCAACCAATGCACTACCCATTTATACATTTTGTTTGCGATACTACTGCCATATGTATATTTGCATAATGCTATCCCATGACTTTTGTTACCTCTGTGTACATTTTTGTACATTTCACACTGTACTTCATTTTGCTGCATTTTATCCTAAACATGTTCAATACAGAATTACAGCAAACACTTCTCAGACTTCAGTCACAAATAGAAAATCTACTACAAACTTGAGAATATTTTACTCTACTGGCGAGGATCAAAAGAGAGACTTACAGCATCACTGACTTGCCTCATGAGCACTTCATGTATGCGAATTAAATACAGTCACGTATTAATAAAGGCCCTAGCAAGCAAACAGCTACATATAACATGCACCTATAACCAAAAATAGCGGTGTTCGTGGTAAGATTCATATTGGAAACATCATAATTCTTAATGTCCCATTAATTCATAATTTAAATATTATTCTCATTAACCTTACTTGCATGATTACAGTAATGATGGTTAACAGGTCATTAAAATTTAAAAGCATTTCAGCAGCACAATATAGTTTTTCATCTCGTTGCCGATTACGATATTTTTCACAAACTTTTCACCTTTAACTGAAACGCTGATTGGTTAATTGACCTAATTAATAACAGATGGTTATCACATTGTCCTCTGCATTCACATAAGTGCAAAATCTGTGGTGTATAAGCGTTCTATTTGCACATGTTCTTAGAATTAGCTGCAGGTAACGTGACCTCAATATCTCAGCATAGCACGTTTGGCAGATTACATATGTTACGAAATGTTTTGAGATTCAGTTCTTGTGATACTTGAGGCTTTCCAAACAGCAAATCAGTGTATAACAATGCAGGTTTCACAGATTGTAATTTTACATTCGTAATCACATTGCTTCAGGTAAGAACTAATTGTTGTATCTGGTCTACGAAATCCATAAAACAATATTTGCTGATATGAAGTTTGGTCTCGTACATAGTAGTTTATTGAGCAAAAAAAGGACACCGAAATTCTCTATGTAGCAACCCCGAGATGTATTTTCCTTGTCCGAGACAAATATCGGGCTCAGTGTTGTCTTTCCTCTTCTCGTGCCACACTTGTAGAAAACACCTGTTTCTCTTCGTTGAGTGAAAAAACATTTATCGACGCATCAGAGCTCTTTTCTTTCTCATCCTTCGTGATTTGTTTAAGTGGTGTGAAAATCTTCAGTCTTGAGAAAAAAAAAAGCTTCTTTCAGGCGGGAGTAACACTTAACGACAAATGGGGGGATTATTTCCGTCGAAAAATACCAGACGAGATCGTAGACCACTAGTACACATCGCTCATCACAATGTTGTGGGTTGGTTGTCACACGGGAATCTTCTACGCTTGCAGTAGATTTGGCTGGTTAATTCTCAGCTACAATGTGTTGAACGCAGTGTTACGGTTGTGTCCCGGTGTGAAATGCCTAACTAAGCATTTACCTAAGAAAGACGCCACAGAGTTCATTAACACCAGGCCGGAACCGAATTCAGCAACGATAGAACAATGGCACAAAGACGCCTCAGAAGTGCTGGAATATCAAAACGGCAGACTGAGAGTGATTGTAGTAATCAGGGGAGAATAAACCACACGACGCTCGGCAACAGTGGATCCGCTGAGCTAGTGCTGATCTAAGAGCATTTTACCTAAGAAGAGCAGTCAACCCGGAGGAGCCCGCCGCCGACGCGCAAGGGGAACCAATCAAATCACAGTACGTCAATAGTCACGTGGTGGGGCGAGAAGTGTGATATAGGCGTCTACGACCGAGAGGGGTCGTCGTCTCCTTCGAACTTCAGCCGTGACACCAGCTGTTCCTGGGGGCAGCGTCCGTCAGCGGTTCCGGGTGTGAGGCTAGGGTGAGTTCATTTCATATTATGTGATCCTCCTTCTGAACTAATACCTTTCCTTAAGTCATTCCCTCAACAATTCCGTTGGACTTAAATCTTTAATTCGATATAATTGTATACTCTTCTAACTTTAGGTCAAGTGAAGACTTTATTAATGATCTCTACAATCCTTTACATATCTGAGTTTATCCTGTTTTCCTTAAACTTGACCTATCCTAAGAGTGATATGAGCCACCAAGGCTCATAACAGCAGACAGAGTCCGTCCTCGACAACGGTTCCTCCTGCCTGGCGCTTGAACTGCGTCGCAGAGTGTTTGGAATCATGATTATTTTTTAACGAAACTATTAAACGTGCCCCCAGCATGTTTAGCTATGAAAAGACATCATACCCCAGACGAGGAAGGAACGGTTCTTTAAAGTTACCACGCATGCTGTAAATATGATTCTGGAGCCGTTAAATATAGTTAAAAACTGCTTTTTCAGACTGCCGTATTTTAAAACATACCAGCCGGACACGAGCCAAACTACGATAACACCCTATATTGAACTTTCTAACAGACTTTCCATAAATTAAATGATAGGGTCACCGCTGAAAGTCCCATAGGTACACGCAGCACTACGAGAACACTACACGCCATTTCAGAGCCCTGCGCGTAGCGGCGATGATGCTCTTGTAGCGCGTGC
>NQII01005868.1:40971-77573 GCA_002778355.1 Clitarchus hookeri | reverse complement strand
ATGTATGATAACAAATAATGTATGACTTTTTTTATTTAGCACACTGGTATTTTAATTCGAGTAAAAAATACAGATATTTGAATTTTGTCTTAGCTCACTAAAATATCGCTGTAGTTATAATTTGAGGCATCCCAGATATTAATCTAAAAAAAAACATGCTCTTCTTGTCATTGATATCGTCTGCGATGATAGAGGTTGCACAACTGACGCCTTTCTGACGCCAAATGTCGCTCCTGTCACTCCCATTATTCGACTTCTAACTGCCGCGGCGAACTATCGGGTCGCTGCAGCTGAAAAAGTGTCCTGGGTCTCGATTATCATTCACTTTTCTGCTTATCGGGAGCAGCTTTATGTGTTGTAAACAATGAGCGGGGTGGAAGACCACCAGGATCACATAGCGCGACCCTGGTTACATCCCAGCTGTGCACTTACTTCATATCATCCCGCACAGAACCCACACAAGTCTATCTTCGCTNCGGTGTCTATGATGTATGATAACAAATAATGTATGACTTTTTTTATTTAGCACACTGGTATTTTAATTCGAGTAAAAAATACAGATATTTGAATTTTGTCTTAGCTCACTAAAATATCGCTGTAGTTATAATTTGAGGCATCCCAGATATTAATCTAAAAAAAAACATGCTCTTCTTGTCATTGATATCGTCTGCGATGATAGAGGTTGCACAACTGACGCCTTTCTGACGCCAAATGTCGCTCCTGTCACTCCCATTATTCGACTTCTAACTGCCGCGGCGAACTATCGGGTCGCTGCAGCTGAAAAAGTGTCCTGGGTCTCGATTATCATTCACTTTTCTGCTTATTAGGAGCAGCTTTATGTCTTGTGAACAATGAGCGGGGTGGAAGACCACCAGGACCGCATAGCGCGACGACCCTGGTTACATCCCAGCTGTGCACTTACTTCATATCATCCCGCACAGAACCCACACAAGTCTATCTTCGCTAACAAACAACTTACCCTACTTTATCCAACCCTAATCCAGTCAAAGGAGTATGCATTTATTCTCCGCTACTGTCGCACAGATCTTCCCAGTGCCCTCTCCACTTTGCGCTGGTTTACTGTGCCCTTCCATCTAGACCAGTGGTTATCAAACTGCGGCCCGCGGGCCCATTCTTTGTGGTTCGCGCTCGCCGACTTCAGTAGATACAAGTTATAGTCCATAATGTATAATAAGGCCACTTTCTGACAGGTCTGCGAAAGTAGCGCCACTGTTTACATCTGACTACGTATCCTTCCGCCATCAACTGGTCCGTCAAGTCGGGGCTGTATTTTTTATCAACACGCTGTCAGCTAATGCACTTGCCATTGTACTGTATGCTAAAAAAATTTTAAAATATTTTAATACTGACATCTGTCGAAAAAAATAAGTAGGTTATAAAAGTAAAAATACAAAATGTTGCAAATAATTAAATATTTGCTAACTCTTTTTTAATTTGTCCGAGATAGTGAATTTGGGTTAACATTTGCAAGACGGTCTGTTGTATCTATTATCAAACTTTGGACATTATAGCTAAAATACTCGAGTTGGAAACATGGACATGGAATAACATTAGAATTGCTTAAAAACTATTCACGCGTGTCTCACTGTCTACGGAAACAAGGAGATGGGTTTCGAGAGAACAATATGGCGTATAATTTACGTAGACGAACGATTACCGGCCTAATATAAATTACTTGTACTCCAAATCGTTGTATATGAAATATATGTTACTTTAAAAACTATGCAGAGCTCGTGGAAAAATATAACTATTGGCATCTGTTTGTAAATTCGTTATATATCGCGCAGGAAAGTAGTTCATTTCTGGCTGGTAATACCTCGCATAATATCCCAGAGATGGCGCGCACAGTACGTCACGGCGAAGTTTGAGCCGCTGTTTTTGGGTGACAGATAGCGTATTTTTTTTAAGTTGGTTGTTCTTATATTATGGGCTGAAAACATATTTCAAATTCGTGTAGTTTCGTTAAATTATTAGAAAAAATTATTTAACAATATTATGCAATATTTCTGTATGCTTTTAGAATTAATATCAAGGACGTGTTGAAAGCGAAGTTGGAGAGAAATGATACGACTTGAAAAAGCTTTCTGAAGTTAGCACAATTTCAGAAAACTTTTCGACGTCGTATCGTTCTATTGTACATTTCATTTTGAACACCTATACATAACTACATTATCACGAAGTTTAGTTTTTAACACTAACAACCATTATTTTGTGACCTAATAAAATGTATTAATAAATCTAAAAACTCTTTCTTATCCACGTATTTTCTGCTTTTCTGATGTGCATCGGAAGTGCACTCAAAATAGCCAACGTAATTGTAACTTTTGTTCGTTCGTGCATCAGCTGATACAGGATTTTGTAAATGGCACTTTGTTTGTTTCGTATACGTCAATTTGCCACTCACTGACTGTCAGAAAGTGGCCTTCTTATACCGTATGGACCATACCAAAGTCTTATATTTAGGGTGTCTGTTACAAAAATATAAAAGCAATACATAATACGAATTTATTAAAAGTTAAAGTCACTGATGAAAGTAGACGATATTTTTCATTATTTTATCAGTCAGGCGACTTCTTTACATATTTTTGCATGAACTACCTCCGCCCGCCATCGCCGTATCGAACGAATAAACAAACGACTTGCAAAACTCTACACGACACTCTGAATTTTAAATGTCATTGAATTACCTACCTACTTTCAGTTCACAAATATTATTATGTCAAGTGTCGTAAGTGCGGCCCGCAGTGGTCTTAGTTTTTCTTAATATGGCCCCCTAAAAAAAAGTCTGACTACCACTGGTCTAGACCCTTCCTATTTCGGGGCGTGACTATGGCTACAATTGTGGCCATGGCACCACACTACCCTGCTCAGCCGCGATGCATGCGCCCTTTTAAAAATAATAAACCCGACCTAAGGCGTATAGGGCTGGCCCTGAGACGCAGCGCATTCTATAGCCGTCTTAGCAACTAACATGCACGCCGGAGGACTCACAGAACTGTGGAGGAGCTCATGATGGCGTAGCGGGATTTGGGGGCTCGCCAGAAAATAAAATTCGGGGCGTAAGTTACCATGGCACGAAGTGTAGCAATCAGGTACCTATCAGAATATCGTAAACTCCACATTAATTATTAGCATTTGCATTCGCGTTGTATAATAACCAAAATTTGTTTTTTCTTAATTTTCTACTTGTATCGTGGTCATCAAAAAAAATTTGTTGTAGAGGTCCGCAACTCAATAAACTAATTTTTCTGGAAATTTAGAATTATGCAGTGGTGCAAATTTGTTACTTTATAGATGTAAATAGCACAAAGCTGTCAGCATAGAATAAAACGGAGGCAGTCTCATCGCTCTCCGCCCATTTGTTGAACTATAACACTGGTTTGCGCTCGGTAAATTATTTGTACTTCCGAATAACCTCCTTTATATGAAATATGAGGAACTAGCAAATATTTGTGAAATAATCTTCAGACATGGGAAAGGAAGCAAAACTCTGCTACGGAACTGGGTCCCAGAGAATCCAGTACAGTGCCTCGCGAAAGTGAGGAAATTCCAAGAAGCGATAAGCTGCTGAGTGACAGGCCATTATCCCCGGGGCAACTGGCTCGAGCGCCTTGCCACCCTCCTGCCCCCTCACAGGTAGAGAGGTATCGCTGGTTGCCTACCTACAGGCGTTACACTTTCTGTAGCTAACACAAGCAATGCCATCTCTGGAAGCAGAATCACACTAAGTTTCCCTTCCATTCAACCTTAAACGATGTAAAAATTCGTTTCCGTGTATAACTGTATAGGGATTTCGTGTTACTATTGGTCCAAAGAAACTATGTCTGGAGTTTGGGCACTGAGTTTCTGAACATCCGATGTATTGAATCGAAGCCACTTCCTATGGAGCTTCCTTACCTAGCGAAGCTGTGACTGGATAAGCCAGTTTCCCGACCAGCAGGTTATAAGTTACAAATATAGACGAATTTTTCAAATGGACTGAGACTGGAACGGACCAGACGTGACCCACTTATCTGTAGCCGGTTCGCTTTACATAAATATGTTTAATTCCTCAAGTGTGGTAGAAGCACGTCTTGAAAAGATGATGGACGGAGAAGTAAATCCTCCACATTATATAAAAAATATAGGGTTTAATTAATATAACGCCCAGTATATATCAGAATTTTAGAAGCTGAAGAAAACTTTTGGATGCTTCATTTTGACTTATAGTTTTTCTATGGGTAATTTAATTATGGTTATCGACACATAATCTCCCTAGCTCTTCAACACAAGATCATCCCACATGGTATGTTTTCATAACCTAAGCTCATAATATTGTATCTTTTCTGCTAATATCTTTCCGCCTAAAAACAATTCGTGTACTTGTAATTGGTCTCATAAGTATATAAATAATTTTTTATTGAGTAATTTCGTTATCGAAACGAAATTTTGAGCATATTCATAAAATAAATATGAAGAATATTTGTTACAGAAAAGTTATACGCAATAACTAAATTGATTTCAATATCACCTAAACATCAGTTCTTGTTCATGATAGCAGGATTGTCGGACACATTTTTTTTTTTTTTCGTGGATGCCAAAGGACTGCGAAAATTATATTTTCAAAGTTGACCTGCGTGTATTTTCTTGCCCCTGTTGATCGCTCTTACGTAACTTACTGGTCAATATATATTGTAAAAGCANCCAAAGGACTGCGAAAATTATATTTTCAAAGTTTACCTGCGTGTATTTTCTTGCCCCTGTTGATCGCTCTTACGTAATTTACTGGTCAATATATATTGTAAAAGCAACTCAGTACGTTAGATACTTGCAGCATATAAATTATCACTCAGTTTGAACGTAAACTGTAATTCCACGAATTCCACGAATTGCATCCGTAATCAGTTCATCCGTGTAAGCATGCCGCTGGATCGGTTAACAGGTTATAGCCTCAAGATGAACCCGTTGTAGTCTCAGATGAATTTCACAGTTGTAATTCCTGTGATATTCGAGCTTACGGTTACGACTTATGTCTTGGTTTTAGTCAAAATGTTTTCGTGAATGAACTGTTTTTCCGGACAAACGCCAAATAGAACTTTGTTGTATGTTACCGGACGCCATGATGAAAATTACACAAAAATGCAAACACGTAAAATGAATACCAAAAAACGAACCAATATAAGTTCTTGTTTACAGGTATATAAATAACACATGGAGTATTCCTCAGAAGGACGACATAAGACGAAACTAGTAACTCGGAAAATTAAGAACGGGAAAGGATTCGGCCAAAGTCAGCATCAAATAACTATGCCAGAATTTGACTTGACAAATTTTGGAAAACCGTGGGGGAAAAAATCAGATTATCTTGACAGTCCATCGAACCCGGATCCCTCCAGATGTCGATCAAATGGTATTAGAATTAAGAGAATATTTGTTTTATTAATCATGAAGCATTTTGTAATCGTATAAATAAAACAACAAAAAATATTTACAATTATATACTTTAAAAAATTGTTTACTGGCTTTTAACAATATCCTCGACCAATACTTCTCTCCCTAGTTAGATCCTTCTAGTATATAGCTATATATCGTCATTTTGCATATTAATGTTTAGCGAAGCTGGAAATTACTTNCTAGTTAGATCCTTCTAGTATATAGCTATATATCGTCATTTTGCATATTAATGTTTAGCGAAGCTGGAAATTACTTACGATTCTAATATTTGTCTTGCCACAATGGTGTCATCTTAAAAGCTGAATTGTAATCAGTATATTTCGATTTCATACTATGTTTTATGCGAATCCATTTTATTTCATTTTTCAGTATCTACATATTATTTTTTTCAAACACATCAAAAGCCACTAACGAAGCATATTTTTTTTGTTTACTTAACTCTTTCGATACTAGCGGGATACATATGTCCCAGGAGAAGTTTATAAATCCCTACTGGGATGGTTTTGGTACACAGTACAAGGTTATTATTGCTTATCCGTAATTCTGGGGTTATTCAATATTCTTGGTGTGACATAACTGCTCATGAAGCAATATGGCCGGTGTTATCAAACAGAGCGTGAAGGTGTGACTCTTCCAGAAAGCAACATCATGGCTTCTGATAAATATAGAAGGTGCGTAAAGGAAAACAAATGTTATTTATGTTACTTACTGATATCTAGTATCGTTGTATTATAAAATTATGCAACTTTGATGACTTACAGATTATAAATCGTTGTAATGTTTGCATGTGGGACACATTTGTCCCAGTAGGTACTTTGCTTAGGTCGGTATTGTCACATCAGTCCTATTGAAAGCATTTTCATAATTATTTTGCAGGAGAGTTTGACTCACTCCTGAAGAAATAAACGAGCTACTTATAAAGGATTCAAATTCAAATGATCACAACATCTCGGCCAGTGACGAAGATAGCCCAGATTACAGGCAGGAAGGTTCAACTGATTCAAATAGTGAATAAATGCAATCTTCTTCATCGTCTTCTGAGGAAGTATAAAATGAACAGACTTTGAAGAAACGGTCAGCTGGTTCACTAAGAACTAGCAGCCTGCCTGCACCCAAGTTAGTTGGTGTAAGTAAATCTAAAATATCAGGTAAAAAAAAACAGTGGCAGTGTGACATCAAATAGCAATAATAATGTTATATTGTCTAATGTGAAAGACAACACTTTGAGCCAAGAAATTCTATCCCACCTTTGCAGGACTGTGCCATTATAGTATACTTGAATCGTGGCTCTTCAGAATTGCATTTTTTTTCTTTCTTTTTACTGTTTCCAAAAAGTTTGTTTATATTTATTGCTCAGTGCAAAAATAAGAGGTAAGAAATTCTTGAATTGTTAAATTGGCATCGAAAAAGATAATTGCAAAGACATTATGGTGAAATCATGATACCTTTAGGTTGTTCATTTGTCATGTCTTACAACAGGTTCCCCCTTTTTCATCGTTATAGGTCCTCAAATGCTTCACTGGGAAATGAGGGAATCAAAAATTGCAATGTCGAGAGATAGGTGCACGCTGATGTTCTCTAAGCTTTATTACAATGAAGAAGAAAAACCAGACAGTGTCAGTAAATTGTACTATGTAGAAGAATTAACTTCCTGTTTGAATACTACATTTCAGTCATGTAGAACAGATGGTGCTGTACAAAGCATCGATGAGTCCATGACCATATTCAAGGGGTGAGCAGTGCTAAATAGTACATGCCGCTAAAGCCAGTAAAGAGAGGCATCAATTTATGGCTAGCATGCGACTCTGTGACTGGTTACACTTATGATTTCAATGTTTATTGTGGCAAAGAGACCATGCATACAGATGGCATACTATGAGAGAGGGTTGTTGCTAAGTTGGCAGGAACTATTTATAACCCAGATACAGTTTTATGTTTTGACAGGTTTTTTACTTCAGTACGTCTGATAGACACGTTGGCTAATGCAGCAGTTGGTACTGTAATAAAGACCAGGAAAACTGTGCCAAAATTTGCAGAAAAACTTGAAAGGAGGGCTTTATCTGCATTACCAAATACATCAGGTACTTTCGCAGTCAAGTGGCATGACACTAAAGAAGTATTAGTTCTTAGTATCTGTAACAGCAATACCAAAACTACTATGAAATGAACTCAAAAAAATGTAATCCGAATTGACGTTGAAAGCCCCGATGCAGTAACTTTCTATAATAAGTTTGTGGGAGGGGCAGATATTGCTGACCAGATGGCAACACTGTATGATCATGACAGAAAATCTGCAAAATGGTGGGAGAACGTATTTTACAGTCTTCTAATGATTTCCGCTGTAAATGCGTGGATCGTTTTCAAATAGGTCAGCGGAAATGATATTCCATTTCTACAGTTTCTTGTCGGTTTAGCTGAAGGCATTATTGCTTGAGGGAAAGAAAGGTCCAAAACAAGACGTCCATCGAAAAGATTCAAAACTATGCTGAATGTAAGTGACCAACTTCCAGTTTAAGAAAATACAAGGAGGAGATGTTATCATTGTTCAACGCAGAAGATTGAAACAAGAACGAAAACACTTTGCGAGATGCGTCAACTGCCTCTCTGCAAAAATTGTTTCACCCCGTATCACACATAATCTAACAGCAGCACTGTAATATGTTATTCGCTGTGAAGCGTGGGCTATTACTATATATTAATAAATATAAATNGCACTGTAATATGTTATTCGCTGTGAAGCGTGGGCTATTACTATATATTAATAAATATAAATGTAAATAGGAAACATATTACAGACTTAATTCTCAGAAAATAGTTTTGTTTATTCCATTCCATTGTGGTAACAATACAGTTTCACTCAAATCGCAAAACATTCCTATTTGCAAAATGTGCAAGTAGTTGTGATTTTTTATATACAATACAGAGTGTGTTATTTATATTGTTACATTTAGTTAGCTTATCAAGTATGAGAATAGGTACTAGAGGGAAGAAATGAAAACAAAAGACAATGTTAGGATGTTACTAAAAAAAGTTTTTTTTTTTTTTTTTTACTTTTTGTTTACTGAATGTGAAATGGACAATGTAAACATAATACGTACATGATAAAACATTTTGTATTGTGAACATATTTGTTGCTCTTATTATGTTTGGTTATATCAAAATAAATATTCATTAAAATAATTGTCAAAATGGTCATATATACGAGGGTTATTAGGAAAGTAAGATCAGATTTCTTATAAAACATAAACCATCACAGATTTTTTCAAAAAAACGTTTTTTATTTAATTCCTTACATGTTTCTCTATTTTTCTACATGGTTTCCATACTTTTTTTAACATTTTTCATAACGTTCTACAAGCTTTTGTATTTCTAAGTCATAGACGTCTGCCGCCTGTGAGGATAACCAGTCTGCAACTGCTTCTTTCACCTCGTCATCTGTGGCGAAGGGCTTACTTACCTAAAGGCGTTTGCCTTTAGGTAGCGGAACAAGTGAAAATCGCTCGGTGCCAAGTCTGGACTGTACGGTGGGTGATCAATCTGTTCCCATCCAAAAGATCTGATCAGATTTTGGGTGTGAATGGCAGAATGGGGTCTGGCATTGTCATGCAGCAACAAAACTCCAGACGTCAGAAGGCCACGTCGCTTATTTCGTATTGCACGTCGAAGTTTAGTCAGGGTAGCGCAGTAAGCGGCTGCATTGATTGTTGTCCCTTGCTGCATAAACTCGACTAACAAGACTCCATGTCTATCCCAAAACATGGTAGCCATAACCTTTTGTGTTGAAATTGTCCGCTTGGCCTTGACTTTGACTGGTGTTGTTGGGTGACGCCATTCCATTTACTAACGTTTAGACTCTGGCGTCATGTGAGAAACGCACGTATCGTCCACTGTGACAATCTTCTCTAAAAATTGATCACCTTTCTTATGATATCGGTTCAAAAAATCAAGAGCACAGGCCATTCTTTTCATTTGGTGTTCCTCAGTAAGCAGCCTGGGAACCCAACGTGCGCACAATTTGTGAAATTGCAAATTTTCAGAGACAATTTTGTGCACAGTTGTTCTACCCACATTCGGAAATTCCAATGCTAAAGTTGAAATTGTGAATCGCCGGTCTTCACGAATCTTTTCGTCCACGGCTTTGACCAAATCTTCTGTGATCACTGATGGTCGGCCTGATCGCGGTTCATCATGGACATTTTCCCGTCCGTCCTTGAAAGCTCTCACCCACTTACGCACTTTGCTGTCACTCATCGCATTGGGGACATACACTTGACTTATCTGTCGATGAACTTCCGCTGCTGAAACGTTCCTTGCTGTCAAAAACCGAATCACTGACCGTATTTCGCAGTCGGCGAGCTGATAAATTGTTTTAAACATTTTGAACTGACACTGTAAACAGCACGCTGCAACAATATCAATGCAAATGGCGTCATTTGACGAGCAAGGCATGCCGGGAGTCGGTGCGCATGCGCGTTACATTGTTCGCGTGACATTCGATCGGCTACGGCGATTCGGACCTTACTTTCCGAATAACAATAGTACTTAGCAACCTAATGGGATATATATGTCCGACCAAAAGACGCTAATGGGACATATGTTTCCCAAACTTATTTTCAAAAAATTGTTCAAGAAATCTAATAACTTGAAAACATGCTTCTTAGAAACACCCTAATACCTGAATGAAATTTGTCTGTAGGATCAAAATATAAAATCAGTATTGAAAGTGTTAAGTAGAGATGTTTTAGGCAAATAAGGTCAGCACCAAATTAATAAGTCTTTACATGAAATTTTTTTGTCATAACAGATGTCAAAAACCCTTATTTGTCACCATACAGCTCTAAGAAAGGAAATAAATATGTATATTTTTGTAAACAAAACGTTATAACGAACGGCAAAATAAAGTTCCTAGTTGCAGACATGTAAAAATTTTAACATGCTCTAATTAAAAAATATATGACTTCACTGCAATTTTTTTTTTTTGTGCTTCTATAAGAAAATATTTTATTTGCTACAAACAGTAAAATTTGCATAACATATATTTGCAATATTATAAACGATAGGCTTTTTATCAAAATTTACATTACTGAAAAATGGGCATAAAATATTTTTTTCTTCTAGAAAACAAACGTCATGAATTAATAACACAGAAATGGGAAAAAAATTATTTCAAAACATTATTCACTGAGAAAAAATTCTACACTTTGCCCCTACGGAAACTGGGAACCACGCCCTTTGCGTTATTATACCACACCCTTAACCACAAAACTAAATTGGCTTAGGAGGTTTATGACGATTTTTGTTCTTAATATAATAGTAAATACCTACCAAAATATAAGTGAAGTTATTCGGTTAAGAACGCGTTAATTTCATTATAAGAGATCTGTGTAGATACGAAACATTAATAGGTAATTAGTAATATCGTCTCACGTTTTTAAAATTGACGTCGTTTTATTGTGAGTATTGTGTAGTTGTTTTGAGTGTTTCACGTTATTCAAGATTGCAATACATTTATTTTTACACGCAACTACACATTACACGACCCCTAGTTTTTTGCACAAACAGTTGTATATGATTTTACGTTGTTGAGTGTCCGCCATTTTGCTTGAGCTCGTGGATACGGGTCAGTATAGCGCAAACTTGCTCTTGCGGTATTACAAACGAGTAATTTTACAAGAGAAATGTTTTAACAGTTGCAAACATTTGTAAAATTGTAAACACTTTCTGTTGCGAAATATTTTTTTTTTTTCAATGTTGCGATTGTATTCGGGATCGAGTAGAGACACGCCCACGACACATCGCCCCGAGAGAAGGCTGGTATCTTCCTCATGTCTAGTGGATCGTTATCGAGCGCGCCAAGGGCTTCAGCATCCCTTCTTTAACCTCGAGGCCCACGCTCCTCCCCCGCCCAGCACGCCCGTTAGAGCTGCGGTAGCGAGAGAGCGCCTCGTTAGCCCCCTAGAAGGCTTCACTTTCTAGGGTTTGTTTCAGACCGCGTGCAACAAATGGCGTCCCGGGGAGATGAGGAGCTGGCGGCGGCAAAAATTGGGCGTGGGTTTCTTTCTTATTGTCTACTCGCAGCATCTTCGCGCTTTTTTTTTAGATCAAACCTTTGAAAAATCTCCCCATGTACGACGGGCTTGATTGTTTCTCTTAATACGTCATGTATCACAATACTTATTGCGTTAACATAAAATTACCTTATTTTTCGTTAAAATCGAACTTTCGTAAATTACAATATTTCAGTTACGATTAATGTAAATAAAAACATAAAACACGGGAAAAAAATATGTTGTGTTGGTAATGCCTAGTAATAAATAGCTTTTAAGCGAAATATTATTACCTGAGTGCGCACGATTTCGGTGCGTTTTCCCTTTCGTGTAATTTTCTAGACTCCGTTTAGCCTTTGTTTGCATGAGTCGAAGGAATATCCTGGAAGCGAAACCTTCGCAGGGCTCCAGAAAAGTCGGAATTAACCGTGAATGGACTATACGTCCCGCCGTTTCGGAGAGGGTCAACCTCGCGTGAAACTTGTTTCTGACTACGCGCGAGTTTCGACTTGTACATCCGTGCTGTCGTTTTTACTTGGCGCAAGTTGCGAGCTGATGTTACATGTGCCTTCCCGTAGATTCTGAACGACAGAATCCCGTTTCCAGCGCAACACCGTGGTTTGTAATTCCGCTTAACCTTTCTGGGAAGCTAGGAGCCGCGGTGGCTGAGCGGTCAGACCGCTCGCCTCCTACCGAGGCGAACCGGGTTTAGTCCCCGGCCAGGTAACTCCCGGACTCGGTGTGGCAATCATGCCGGACGATTTGTTCTTTTTTCTGTCTTCTATGTGATATTCGGTGTTTTTATGTCATTTCTTGTATCTTCTGCAGCCCCACGGTATGTTACTTCGTTGGCGTACGTGCGACACATCAATTAATTATATCATGTCTGAGGTGTTTCTCACGCTGTGTAGTTGGCATTTCAACTGTATGCTACCTCAGGTAGCATGATGTACGTTTATTTCGATTCTTTTTCTCACGAATCTCGAATCGTGTGTATCACGACCTTAGGTTGGGCGATGTAAAGCTACGTTTGGATGATAGATGTATTTTGTATGCCATGCCGTTTAAGATTTCATAAAATTCGTGGTAAAGTATTGTTAAATAACTGTGATATATTCTTTACTTGCGTAATATTTCATTATGATATACATTTTCATTATTCTTGAGGATTAGCGTTTGGACGGTGATATGTGTTGCCAAATTTTCTTTCGTGTCACTGTGCAATTTTGTTAATTATTTTCTTGTTTATTTGGTGTTTCGCCAAATATATTTTTTTCTTTTACTATTGGAACGTGCTATAGTTCTGCTTAATATTTTTGTTTTTTTTTCACTTTGAAGTTGTAAAGCAAATTTTATCATCTGAAAAATTTGTTATTTTTAAATATTGATCTGTGTATCTATTTTATGTTTCTTGTATAAAGAAATATTTTTCTTTATGTCTATTAATTATTTAGGTACGAAGTATTGTGTAAACTCTTAATTTCTAATTATTGAAATGAAAAACTTCATTTCTGAATTATTACATGACTTTCTTAACTTTTGATGTATGTATCGATTAGTCGCGCGAGACCACGAAGTCCGGAACATGCCTTGGTATGTATAGATTTCCGCTCACGTCACTTTCTCCTTCATTTTCTCGCCGTACAGCATGTAGACAAATTACTTTTGCTTACTTTTGGAATCCTTCATCATCTTGTGATGAATTAGTTTTTATCCGCCGTTTTGGGCAAGTTTGTTTGAGGATATTTTATTTTGCGATGTGGTCATATTATTTTTGTGATTGCGGTCATTTTCAAGCTTTATTTTTTGTATTTATGTTTAGCGGTTCCGGGCATAGTCGCTTAATCTTGTGGCCAGTAATTTCGTCCTTGGTGTGATATGAGCCGCACACCCAATCGTGGAATGGTCGTTTGACCACGATTCCACTTCTTTCGACCGGCACCGCACTAACTTCTGAATTTCAGACCCTGGAATCAAGTAACCTATAAAATTATTTTTGCTTACAGCATGCACTCGGGAGTGCTCCAAACCTTCTGTCTGAAGCGACGTCAGCTGATTTTGTGTAATTATTTTGACTGTTAAGACTACGGAATTATTTTTGCTTTTCAATTATTAAAAATAAATATAAACATAAGGTATTACAAGTAAATATAAAGTATTGTTAATTTTCAAATAAAGCTATAGTGGGTACCCGACGATATAGTCATGGCCATATAATAATATTTAAAAAAGGAGATTATAGTTGTCAAAAACCAATGGTATAACACTCAAAAGTTATTCAAACAAAGATAAAAACATGTACTCATGTAATAAAATTATAAATATATATGTTGTGACGAAAAATGTTTTAATAGAACAGTTGTTCAAAAGAAAGAAGAATTGTTTATTTATTTGTACTTCTTCAATAATTGCCCATGGATAATATATAGATTTATAACTATAATTTTGTAATTTGTAAAATGTTTAGCTACACCATGAGTGTGCCTATTATTTATTTATTTATTTATTTATCAAGCAAATAAAACAAGAGCACGCCCATATTGTTTTTTCTTTGAGTATTAAAACCTAGTCTACACAGGAATCTATATCCCACCTTCCATTTATGTGCCATCCTAGTGTTGTAACGATGTTACCTATGAGTGGTCAAGTTTGCGTCACGAAGGTGCTACATAAAACTGGCATTCATGAGGTTGACACCTACAAGTCATAAGACAAGCATTTACTTATGTTGTTATATCTGGTGTAATCGAGCAAATGGTAATAAACACAATAGTGAGGTAGATGAGAACAAATGGAGCATATTTCATTGAGGAACAAATTTTCTATCGTCCATAGTTAACCCACAATGGCAGTTGCATTGTGCAGGGGCGGGTATGCAACCGCAATAATTAGGCTACCAGCAGTGCAATGGAATGACAATTTATGTACACATTTGAGAATAAGACATGGGACTCACAGTGTCTGTTCAAAGTGTAGGCCACCGCTGGCCACAGAAACAGTGCAGCACTGCAGCATGTTGCGACGCACATTGCAAAGGTTTTCGAAGTGGCATTGATGGTGTCGAAATGCTCTCCGTGTCCGCATCATGAGCTCATCCCTCGTGTCAAGTGGCGTGGCATACAACATCTACTTTATGTGGCCTCACAGCCAGAAGTAAGGTGGTGTGACGTCAGGTGAGCGTGGAGGCCATGCTGTGAGGCCTCCCCTACCTTCGTATCCACCGGTTCAGGGAGTGCACGTCGAGGTTCCTGTAAACACCTCACGAGCACCTAAAGGAGCATCCTCCAAGTATTCTAGTAACAAGAGTTCTGAGTAACTGAATATACGTAGTACCACTACTGTGCGGTACTGAGCGGTATTACCAGGCGCGCAGAACTGCGCACAGGCTGGTTACAATGCCAAGTGCACTAAGTTGCATACCCGCCCCTGCACATTGCCACTGCTATTAGCGGGTCAACTATGGACGTTAGACAATTTGATCCTTGATTAAATATGCTCCATTTGTACTCATCTACCGCACTTTGGTGTTTATTTTAATTTATTCGAGTATACCCAGTATTAATTTTAAGCGGTTTTGTGTATCTAATTAAATGCACAAGTGAGCTGTGATGGCTGAGTGCATGTTATCATGTTATTCATGGTTACACATCTGGCAGGAGAAGGAGATGTGAAGGACTCGCATAATGTCTCGGGAAAGATGGTGGAGCTCATCCTTTCTTCAGGGCACGGACCTGGGGTCGATAAGTCATTGTAGAAGGCTGTATACACTTCAAGAGGACCTTCTGCAGCGGAGTTCGTCCGGGTCGCGGGCAAAAACCCACTAAAATGCACGATTTTCAATCCCAACAATTTCTTGGGCCTGAACCACCCCGCTACTCTCTTCCCCAAGCGTTGGCCTAAAACCTCTCCTGGCGTGAAGTGGACAGCACTTCCTTGCTGAAATTCGTTGTTGTCTGTGTCCCACTCGACGGCAGCTTTCTCTCTTCCCGGGTCTTTCGAAAGTTCTTTCAAACCACGAATCTGGACTTCGGCTTCTCGCTGACCCCCACTTAAAACGAAATTTCTCGATTATCGGTTTGACAGTAACGGCTGTAATTTACGCGTGTCCTCTTAATTTAACGTATGGCACGCGGGTTTTTAACTGAATGAAAAAAATTAATCTGATGTTATAAACAAGGAACATATTGCAAAACGGGACTATATCAGACAATATTAACTGAAGTAACACTTTACTTGTCATATTTACTTTCAATAAATTATTTGAAAGCCTTTCTAGATATTTAATTAAAAGAAGTATTTTCTTTACGTATGCTGTCCATACATTTCTGTGAATTAGAATCGTTAAAGTTTCTAACTGACGTTAAAGTGAAGATGGAACATACTACAGAATGTTCTTTGTGCCATTTTTGCGAGAAGATATTTTATAAGTAGCCATACCCTACGGCATTAGACTGATTGCCCTCGTAATATAAAACAATTATTATTTTCTATGGCACATGACCTTGAAAAGGATTCTCGCAACACGTTAAGACCTCCTTCCTCTTATTTTAATATAATAAGATTATTTCGAAGAAAATGAGACGATGCTGATAATGAGCCTACTTTCCTCTACATGGGTGCAAATAATTTTTCGTGAAATTTTTCTTAAAAGCTTAGATGGTAGGTAGGCGTCGACATCTCATTGGCAGCAATATAATTAGAGATGACACTCACTTTCTCTGGGATGGGATACTACAGCGGAGTAGCGGTCAGACTACTCGCCTGCCAGTACGTAGAACCGGAATTGATTCCCAGTTGGATCACTCTCCCAATTTTAGCATATGGTAAACGTGGCAGACGTGATCATTGGCCAGTGGGTTTTCTCTGGGTGCTCCTGTTTGACCCACCCCTGCCCCCTTTCGCTGCTCCATTTTCACCTCACTTCACTCCCATTGGCGGTCAAGGCAACATCTGGTCAACGCTTCCCTTATTTATATATATATATATATCACATTCAAAAAGTCTACATACTCACTTTTATAAATGTATGAAATATGCTATTACGAAAGGTAGCGTTGGGCCGCCACAATAGATAGCGTGTGGAAAATTGCTTTCTAAAAGAAACTATTTGACTGGAAAAAAAATTTTATGAAGACAACACAGGCTTAATATATGTGTGTAAGTCCACATTTGAATATNAACTATTTGACTGGAAAAAAAATTTTATGAAGACAACACAGGCTTAATATATGTGTGTAAGTCCACATTTGAATATTCTTGCAAGTATTCGTACTGTAACGCCTCCCTTCTTGGGTGGGAACCAGGTCTGGAAACCTGGTTACCTAAAATTAAGGTTAACGTCTCACCAGACCCAATTACCACCAAAAAAGTTTCCAGAGGAAGATGGATCTGGTGTCCTAAATTTACCATATGGAAACCCTCAATTAGAACAAAGCAACAACATACGGCTGAGCCCCGCAAAATTAGGATCACCTAGCTCATTTCAAATAGTATTAAAGAGGCGCACAATGCTTGTGCGCGAAACTTTTTTTTTAACTTTAAAATACATTTTTCGTTTGATTAACTTACTAAATATGTCTTTTTTTTAACTCTGGGACACGGTTTACCACCTTTTAGAAAAAAGAGAGCAATATGAAGACAAAAATATACCTTTTTGGGGTTGGCAAGCCCTTTACTTGCGCTAAATATACATGGCAGATTGATAGCAAAAACGTTTGAGTATATCAAGTAATCTTATTCATGGTATTATCAAAAACGTACATCCTTGAAATGAATAAATAAATATTTAAACATTATTTCACATTGCATCTACCAAGTTATTCCTGTCGCCTTTTCTTTTTTAAAGGGAACATTTCGACTTGAGTTTTGCTTTTCAACTGAAAGTTCCAATGAGATCTTTAGGGAGTCATTCCACGTGTTAAATATGTTGAGTGCTGGCCGAGACTTTTAAGCGAAAGTAACTAAACATGCATCATTCCTGGATTGGAGTGCCTTCAATGGCCACCCCCCCCCCCTTTTTCCCTGCAGACACTAGAAGTCAATAACATTGCCCACCACAAAGTGGATTACTTGAGAGTTATCAAAAAGGCGAGATGTCGTCTACATGTTTGTCGTGAAGTAGGAAAAGGGTGGACTCAGCACCAAAGAGTAAAGTGGAAGACTCTCCAAAGAGCACAACATAGATGAAACAAATTCTTGACTAAATTGCACACACACGCACACTCTTCAATTTATGATGTTATTTTATAAAACCAAAATATTTTATTTATCCTTCTCTTTACAACATTTTACAATAACCTTTTAAAATTTAAGCTATAGTTATTAAATTACACAAAATAAAAATTTTACTTTGCTTTTGCATGCCCATGGTTATGTCTGAAACACAAACTATAGAGAACTCTAGTGGCAAACACTGGAACCAATTTGTAAATAATTGAATATCGAGTCACAAAAATGTTCGTTTCACTTGGTAATTTTATATGACAGAAATGTCCGTTAAAAGGAGGTAAGTAATCTAAATTATGAATTCATTATTTCTTGCTTTCAATATCTCAAACCAATAGTTAATTAATAACTCAGAATTGAGGAGGGCGAACTAATAAGCTGCACTTTGCCACATATAATACCATACTTAAAATACACAGTAATGTACAAAAACGTATTAATACAAACGTGCCAGACAAACGGCACAGTACGTAAATGCGTACATGCATGTGTGCTTGTATGCATGTATGCGTACATATATACACACAAACAACTACACTGTCCCTTAATGCTATAATATTTAGAACATGTTGAAAACATCAAAACACACAATGCAGGCACATTAAAAAAGGCGAAATCCGTACTGTGCTGTGCACATCTTAAATTAAAATGAAAAGTCCTAAATGTTGACATAACATTTTATAAAACCCCGAATAGAATTTTATTCACACATTTTGGATATATTTATATTATATTGGCCACCAATTATCTTTTGTTTGTTTATTTTCTTCAGTAATTATTTTTTATTTTTTTATTTTATTTTTGTGCTTTACGTGTTATTTGTAAAGTTACGTTCGTTCCCAGCCGATCTGAAGCCCTCGTGAATTGCTTCTGTTCAGCCTGTATTTAAACTTTAGTGCAGTAAATTTCTCAGGTTGTTGGCCACTGTAATCTCCCTTGCATCCGCTTCAATTTTGTTATTGGTGGAGTTTTCACACTTTCAGGGAATGATTTTCGCAAAATACATTTCTTCCGCCCACGTCACGTGTTCTTTAACCCTTCTCTTGTCTGGTCGTGGTCATCCAAATTTGATAGCCAAGTGGCGTAGTAACAATTGTAAGCACAAATTCAGTTGTCTTTTTTTTCTGTTTTCCTGTGCGCTCCGCATACATTTGGGGCCACAGTGGTGAAGTGTTCAAACTATTCGCCTCCCAATAAGGCGAACTGGGATTTTCGCAAGTGGGAATCGTGCCAGACAATGCCACTGGACGGTGGGTTTCCTCGAGGATCTCCCGTTCCCCCGTCCTTGCATTCCGGCACTGCTCCACACTCACCTGACTCACCCTCATCGGCTCTCAAGACCTCGTTGTAAAGAGCCGCCCAAATCTCTTCGCTCAACCCAAAGTACGAGCCCAGTTTTGTCTTAAAAGTATCGCTTCATTTAAATATTTTTGTTTGTAGTTTTCTATCAGTATTTCTTTAATTTATGTCGTATACCACCTGGTTTGTTTTTATGAATATTTTTAAGAAGTTGTTTGTTGCCAATGACTTTTTGCTTTGCCATAGTAAGAAATAATAATATATATCCCGTCGCAAATGGGCATCTTGTATCTGTTTTTCCTACTTTATATACCATTGCATATTATATATATATGTGTGTAGTATTAGGTTATGAAATAAGGGTTTAGTAATTCCACAACTCACCTCACTCACAAAATGGAATGTTAATAAAAGTTTTTAAATTCTTTTTCGTTCTCACGTGCAGAAATAAAATTATTTTTGCATCAGGTCATTAAAACGTACTTAATTTGTATTTTAACATCTTTCCTCTGCGTCGTGGAGAGCAATGTGGAGGTTGCAATCCAGAGACTATATCCTTCTCCCTCGTCACACCTTCCCCACTCCCCACACACTCACACACACACACCACTGAAAACCACCAGAGTTTATGCATATATACATACACTGAAGAGCCTAAAAAACTGGTACACCTACCAAATATCGTGTAGGGACCTCCGGGCATGCAGAAGTGCCACAAGACGACGTGGCATGGACTCGACTAATGTCTGAAGGTATGCAGAAAGCAATTCACACCATGAATCCTGCAGGGCAGTTCACAAATCCAATCTGCGCCAATTTGAGAAAGGGTTGCACGTCTGTCACGTTTAATGATTCTCGTCAGCCGTCGTTTGTCCCGTTCTTTCACGATCTTTTTCCAGCCGCAGCGATGTCGAAGACGTGATGTTTTACCGGATTCCCGATATCAACGGTACACTCGTGAAATTGTCGTACGCGAACATCCAAATGTTATCGCTACCTCGGAGATGCTATATACCATCTCTCGTGCGCCGACTATAACACCGCGTTCAAACTCACTTAAACCTTGATAACCTGCAATTTTAGCAGCAGTAACCGATCTAGCTGCCGACCGCAAACCGTTACTCTAATTGGTTCCATNTTATTCACGGTACACTCGTGAAATGGTCGTACGCGAACATCCAAATGTTATCGCTACCTCGGAGATGCTATATACCATCTCTCGTGCGCCGACTATAACACCGCGTTCAAACTCACTTAAATCTTGATAACCTGCAATTTTAGCAGCAGTAACCGATCTAGCTGCCGACCGCAAACCGTTACTCTAATTGGTTCCATANCTTGATAACCTGCAATTTTAGCAGCAGTAACCGATCTAGCTGCCGACCGCAAACCGTTACTCTAATTGGTTCCATACCTCTGTTATTTGCATACGCACGCCTATACCAGTTTTTTTGGCTATTCAGTGTATATTGAGAGAGAGATAGAGAGAAAGAGAAATATAGAGAAATTTTAAAATACAAATTGCAAACCAACATACAAACGCAAACATATGTGCTGTACACATAAAGTAAAACTATTATACAGCAGTAAGTAAACTAAGATTCATATTATCAAAATTATCAGAACACATAAAATTTGGCTTCGTTATATGTCAAAAAATAACTGGTAAGAAGAATCTGATATTATTATTATTNTATCAGAACACATAAAATTTGGCTTCGTTATATGTCAAAAAATAACTGGTAAGAAGAATCTGATATTATTATTATTTATTAATATTTTATTTAAGCTCCGAAAATAGAAAATTTTTATTAAAATCGTTATTAAAGAAGAAAAACAAAAATTCGAAATCTTGTTTATAGATTTTGTTTTCCTAGCGGTAAANGTATTAAAATCGTTATTAAAGAAGAAAAACAAAAATTCGAAATCTTGTTTATAGATTTTGTTTTCCTAGCGGTAAATGGGAACTCAACTTTAATACTCGCAAATGCGTGAATTTTATTGCGCAGCGTATATTATAGTCTTGATACAAAAATCAACTTTTTTGGTTTTTGACTAAAAACAATTTATTTCTGCATGTTTATATTCGCTTGTTTCCATATTTCTTCTTTTGTCACTTGTTTATAAAGAGTGTCCGCAATGACTGGTCCTTCGTTGTGAACTGTGCGTCGTGAGTCGGGGTCGTACAACTGCGATTTTTGTCTGTAGATTTTTGATNCGCAATGACTGGTGCTTCGTTGTGAACTGTGCGTCGTGAGTCGGGGTCGTACAACTGCGATTTTTGTCTGTAGATTTCTGATTACGATTTTTGACTTCTGCGCAGTCATGCGCAGAAGTATCAATTCGCGATGTAAAGTGTTGGTATCTTGACTGAAATGTACCGCGCCAGCCGTCACAATGGCATGCGACGCAATTCAGCACTCGCTGCGGGTGTTAGAAGTGTTGCCAACTCCCGCAGGCGTTACACCTCACAGCCTTGACACTCCGGTCAGAAGTGTTGCCAACCCCCGCAAATGTTACACCTCACAGTCTTGACACTCCGGTAAGAAGTTTTGCCAACCCGTCCAGGCGTTACACCTCACAGCCTTAACACTCCGGTCAGAAGTGGTGCCAACCCCCGCAGGCGTTACACCTCACAGACTTGACACTTCGGTAAGAAGTGCTGCCAACCCCCGCAGGCGTTACACCTCACATCCTTGACACTCCGGTCAGAAGTGTTGCCAACCCCCACAGGCGTCACACCTCACAGACTTGACACTCCGGTCAGAAGTGTTGCCAACCCCCGCAGGCGTTACACCTCACAGTCTTGACACTCCGTTCCCTGTTTTCTCGAAAACCGTTCTACTAGGAGTGTTTCACTAACGCGACCTTTTTTAATTTAAGACATACCGATTATAAGCAATTAATAAAATAACATACAAATTTAGGTTAGCCCCTTTGCGAAGCTATATTTAAAAAAACGTGCCTCGCGATTTAATACGCCTTCAGCACAGAAATTGAAACTATCAGCTAACTACGTCTCGAGAACTGACAATTAATTCCTGCGAGTCTCGAGACTAGAAACTCATCCCAAGACGAGATCTGAGTAACGACTATCCAATTCACGGTAAACGAAGTACTTTTGGTATCAACGTTTGAAAAATGTCACTGCCCTTACCTGCATATATTTTAAAGGTGGTAACGACGGAGGGAAAGTAATTCCAGTTCGTAACGTTGAATTAATAGTTTTATGTTAACATTTGTGAATACTGAATGCTTTATGTTCTTTTCCCATGCAGGTGAAAGAATCAGTGAATTCGTAAAATATTTTCTTTTCTAATGACTTCGCAGTTTCACTTGTCCGACATATGAATAAAGTGAGCAGGTCCATGGCAAATGTTAATCGTACATATGGTGGAAATAATACACAATGTTCATACAAATTTATCTGAAGTGGGGATTTAAAATTGCTCAATTTACCATGAATAGCCTTCATCAATACGGCCCTAGAACACGTAAACTTCCACGCCGATCAGCCTAAAGATCTTCGGTTCGAGTCCCCGCCTCGACGTAGGGTAAGCGTGACGTTTTAAAGTGGGCGGTATCAGCGTAATGCCGTGATGTTCGCCAGCTATTTTAAACCTCAAGTCCCGGTGACAGAGTGTCTTCAATGGGCGCGTGTTGAAATGTCACTCGTTGTACGCACACCGAACGGCTTATAAATAGAGGACGTGGTGTTATTTCAGGAAGCCCCTGAACACGCGAGTGGGGACTGCTAAAGTATGGTATATTTGCAGTACGTTCACACTTTTTTTTAAATCAAACCTTTGAAAAATGACTCCGCTTATGAAGTATTCGGTTTTTTTCCTAATCGTAATGCACCACAAGACTTTTATACTTCTGTTAGCGTAAAAGTATGTTATTTTTTGGTTAAACTGAACTTTCGCTTGTAATTAAGCTATAAATTATTACATTTCATTCATAATTAATTTAAATAAAAACAGAGAAAATAGGTTTATCGGTAATGCCTAGTAGGAAATAGTTCTAATGGAAAATATTATTAAACTGACTGCGTATAAATGTGGTGCGCTGTCTCTTTGGTGTAATTCTGTAAACTTGGTTATTCTTTGTTTTTTCATGAGGCGGAAGAACAGTCTAGAAATAAAACTTCAGCGGGGCTTCAGAAAAGTTGGAAGCAACCGTGAACAGACTACACACATTGAGACTCGCGTAAGTCCGTACTTTTGTTCCTCCATCACTTCCTTGATAGGCCATTCCTCATCTCCCATTTCACGCTGGGTAGTGCGAGCGAAGGAGGGAAAGAGACGGAAACTGGCTAGTTGGAGAGTCCTCGCTTTGCTAACAAACGTGTGACTCTTCTGGAGTCCATTACTTTGCGTAGTAACGTGCGTTCTCGTGTAAAGCAGACGTCTCCGAACATAACGTTGCTTTACAAGTCAGCATTACATCTTCTCTGCTTGTGTTCGGGATGGGGGATGTCGGAAATTAAGTGAACTTTCAGCTCGGTTTTTACCTTTTCCTGTGTCCCTGAGCACATAAGTCTTTGAGAATATTACAAACCGTCTTCACTGCGCATATAATTCCTTTTTGNTCCCTGTGTCCCTGAGCACGTGAGTCTATGAGAAGATTACAAACAGTCTTCACTGCGCATCTAGTTCCTTTTTGAAAAAAATAAATACACACAAACTTATTTTTATACAGGGAATATATTCCTAATGTGATAAGAATTTATAAACACTTTCTTTACAAACGTATTGCTTTATAAAAGATCAAAGTAATTATTTATATGGGCTTTTAGGTTCCTTCTCCTAAAAATTTCAGGGTTTTGTATTGATTACTTTTGATAGATGAACTACCTTTAAAAATAAGTGTACAGTTTTGTCGTTTAAAAGAAAGTGTTCTTAATTCTGGCAGGTTGTACTATATTAGAAACACAATGGGTTTGTATTTAACCACTTCAATAAACATCGTAGAATAAAAAGAACTAACAAAGAACATCAATTAAAACTTCGACATACATTTTTTAAATTAAAATTTGTTTTAAAATGTTTTTTTAATTCATAAAAAATTAATTAGAACATTAAATTTCGAGTAAAGTGGTTTTAAAAATAATAGGCATTTCGTTTTTAAGCTGTTTTCAATACTTCATGCATAATTGAGAGATATAATTTTTAGTCACCTGTACCTGAAGAAGCTATCTAATTTATCTTCAAGTACTGACTTCCTTCCCAATTCCGCACCTACTATTTTATATAGGCCTACGTATTTACATATATATACATGTGTGTATATATGTTTATATGAATATACATGTGTATGTGTATATATGTGTATCTTTACATTTACTTATATAAAATGCAAATGTTAACTTTTTTTAATGTATGTATGTATACTTTAATGAAAAAAACTACATCGATGCTTGTAGTAGCCTCCATTAATTATTCTTCAAAACCCCTAATTACTCTTTTTATATTTTCTTCCAATCTTTTCCGCTTTTTTGCATCAAATGTAACACCAAATTTTCCATCGTATTTAAGGCGACCATGTTCGCACTATCCATATTCGGATAACTGTCNCCCCCCCCCCTCCTCTTACCATTCCACTCACGTTCAAAAACAATCTTTCAGAGGCTTATTTTAGTTATAACACACCAGCAGTATTACGAAATTGACAAATAATTCTTCAGTAAAACAGGTAATGTGCGCCAGAGGGTGATTTCATTAAAAATGCATTGTCATTTATACCGAAGTATTAGTCTGTTAAATATTTTAGTTTCCAACTTATAAATTGTATCTAACTAGAAAGTTAAATATTCAAGTACATCATCACAACTATTGAACAGTTAAATTTAACATGAAAACAGATAAATTACTCAAACTTTCATTCCCTTAGAAATTTCAAAACTTTTTCTGAAAATGGTAAGACGTCATATATATATATATATATACTGAAGTAGTAGGTCATTTCGCTTTTCCTGAAGCTAAGCATAAAAAGCTTTAGTTTTTAATGAATATACCATTTTTCAGCCATCAAAGTTTGTTTTTTCAGTGGGATCTGAGCGATGTTTTAATTTTTTTCTAATGACAAGATGCAAGTTCAGCATTCATCGGTGCGAGGTCTCCCTAACCCAAAATTAAGTTGAGTTCTCAAGATGTGGTGCAAATATGGCAGCTTGACTTTCTTTCTCTCATCTGTAACTACGCTGTCGTATATTCTACACATCTTACTGATATTTACATCTGAACTTAGGTAAACACAGCAACCTATTTTCTACTACAATAGTGACTTTCATCGGCTTTAAAGGATTTTATAAAATTAATAACAGTCCTTTTCTTCTCTTCAGACAAACTAAGTTTATGGTCTGGTCTCCTCCTCTGTTTTCTCTTGGCATTTCCCCATTTTTTAAATGACGGGAAATCATACCCTTCACCCTGCCTCGTGATAATCTAGGGGTATCGGTGAAATATTGACTACAAACTGGCATACGTTCTTTAGTGGAATGTTTATAAATGTAATACTTACTGTCAATCACTTCTCTCCTCTTGGATTTTTTTTTAGTTTACTTTTCTTAGGCTTGAAAGCAACTGTGTACTTAAGAATAAACGAGTCTTGTTTTAGTTTTAATTAAGAAAGTTTTCCAGCATTGTTGTAGAATTTTGAGTGAAAGAATTTTTTATTTCGAGAGGTTATTTATTTACATCTGTAGGCTCCTACTTTTTTATGATTACATGTAAGCTTTTTCGCTGGATCTGGGGGGGGGGGTGCATATCAGAAAGGAATAAAGAAAAGCGTGTACTTTCCCGACCCGGTACGTTTGTAAAATGGGTGAGCTAGAATAAAATTTGACAGATTTGTGGTCATGTTAACCGGGTAAAAACCGTAGGTCAGGAAAATGAAAAACGTAGGCCTACGGCAAATCAATCGACAGAATTTCGGTACACGTGGTACACACATAGACTTTTGGTACATAGCCACATAGTAGACACATAGTACACACATTAGACTTTTATAAGTTTGGAACACGCCGGTTACTTATTTCCAAATGGTGGCCATTTGAGAGTTTAGGTATGTTCTCAGTGCATTATAAATTTATTGAATTTAGTAAGGGATATTGTTATTGTTCTGCCGTTTTTAAAGATGGCACTACATGAAAACAAAGCTTTTACAATATATATCAGAAACTCCTTAAATTATTCCCACAAAATTTGGCATGTAAGCAGTGCTATGGTCAGCCATATAAATGTATGCATTTGAAATGTTTTTGCACTTGTTTTCAAAATGTTTCCCATATAATATTTTTTTTTATAACCACCATTCTGTTTGAAAAAAATTTACCAAACTTGGTATGCTGGAAGTATCTTTGACGAGCATCAAAAGCCTTTTGTTCGTCATTTTGTTAGATAGCGCCACATTGAAGGAAACCAACATTACTGTATATGTATGTGTGCGTATGTCTGTATGTATATATATATACATATATATATATATTACAATCAATAAGTTCGTGGACACCATGGCAAGTGAATGCCTACACTCGGGGTGCCACAGCCCATGAACTGATTCAGTGTAACTGTATACATATATGTATATATATATGTGTGTATACACACACAACATGTATGTAAAACATACTGACAAATTTTGACAGGTTATTGCTGAGGTGGAAATAGAAAGATTAAGATAGGCAACCCGTCGTCCAGGTCAAATAGCAAGAGCGGTTGACGTTTCCAAAGTTTGAGAAAAATTAGCATTTATTGTCATATTAAGGAAACGGCTTGCAGGACAGAAACAAAGTAATGGTAACTAATTATGTAAAACTTAATCATTAATAAGTTTGATGTTGTGTTCATGTAACCAAACACCATCATGTTGAAAGGGGGTGTTGCCGCCCTTATTTCTGCAAAAATAGTATTTCAAAGAACAAATTCCCTATTTTTGACAGTAAATTATTAAATGCCGACAAAAGTAGCAACATAAATGTCTTGTGCAAAAAATGTCAAATTCTTGCCCTTTTCGAGTAACAAATGTTTGATTTCACAGAGATGTACGATAGCATCCAGCAGTGAGGTTCGTTACACTTCGCATGTTTCAGGACCTCGCGATGATATCGTACAAAATTACCCGAAAAAGAGGCTCTATAAACTTAGCTTATAATGTATACTGTATACATAAAAATTTTGGCTGAATTTGGTCAAATCATTTAATATATATGTCAAACTTACCTAAATGAATTACGAAGCCGCCATTTTGAACATCGTTGTGTGACCCATTTAAAGCATGAAAGTTTACATGGCTTTCTGTATCGTTAATGGTGTTCACAATTTTGTACAAATTTATTTGAAAAGTTCCAGTGTAACGTTTGGTGAGAATCGGTTGATTTGTCCTCGAGACATGGCATAAAACCTCCATAATATTCATGTGGCGATCTTCATAAATGGCGGACAAAAAAGTTACGTAGTTGCAATTTCGATTAACGTATACTGCCAATATACAAAGTTAAGTTAAAATAGATCACATAGTTTCGTAGATATCGCCCACAAGACAAAAATGATTCTATAGCCGCCATTCTGAAAATAAGTGTGTCCTACTTTAAAAATAATACATGTAATATTATATCCTAACACAGTACAACATATTCGCCAAATGTAGTAAGAATGAGTTGATTGTTTCCCGAGACGCGAGATAAAATCGTAATTTTTTTATTGGTAGGGCTATGTTACGGAATGGCAGAGAAATGAGGCCGGCCGGTAGCGCCTGCCGCGTGGAGTTGGACAGGGACTGGTCCAGCGGTCGGCAGCAGGCGGGGCACGGCCTACAGGGGTGAGTGAGTGCAGCTGAAGGGATGCCGAAGTAACCCCAGACGTGAGACCGGGTAACCCGAGGAGCCGACCGCACAGCCCACGAAGGGGAAGCAGTCACTCTCCAGCAGTCAGCACAGTTGGTTGTGCCACGCGAGCTTTAGTGTACCGCGTGGGAGAGTTGTAAGCTTCTCCTTCCGATAAACCGCTCGTACCCCGCACATGCCAGCGTTAGTCTTTCTAATTCTGTAACTTGCCGTCACTTCTCTCAGTAGTCCGCCCCTCTCCGCAGATCTGTAGGACTACAGGTGTGATAGCTACTGCCAGCATACAAAGTTAGGTTAGATATTTGGAATTGTCAATTATATATACTGAGCTAAAATATTTATATAGCCACCATTTTGAGAAAAGTGCGTGACCTACATAAAACATACCAGTTTTCACCACCTGTTGCAGTACTATTTGTTTGCCGAAATTGGAAGTAATCTGTCAATTGTTTCCCGAGATATGATTAAAAAAACTTTATTTTCTCGTATGGTGCTATCTTACAAAATGGCAGACAGTGCTATCTTACAAAATGGCAGACAAAAAATTTCTATGTACATACTTTTGATAGTTGTAATGTCTACTGCCAGCATCACAGTCTAGTTGAAATTGATTACATGGTTTCGACGATATAGCATCCTAAGCTAAAATTGGCTATATGGCCGCCATTTTGAAAATAAGAGTCTGGCATGCTTAAAACATAGCACTTGACATCACCTGCCTCAGTACTTCTTGTTTGCCAAATTTTATAGGAATTGGTCAATTCTTTCCCGAGATATGACATAAAAGCTTATTTTTATTCACGTGGTGCTATCTTACAAAATGGCAGACAGAAGATGCTCAATGTACATACAGTTGATATTTGTAATACCTACGGCCAGCATACAAAGTTATGTTGGAATTGATTACATAGTTTAGACCATATAGCATTCTAAGCTAAAATAGCTATATAGCCGCCATTTTGAAAATAAGTACATGATATGCTTAAAAAATATTACTTAACATAATCTGCATCAGTACTACTTGTTTGCAACATTTTGTAGGAATCGGCTAATTAATTACCTATTGAGTTATGACATAATAACTTTATTTATTCGAATGGCACTATCTTTTAAAGTGGCCTACAAAAGTTTTCTGTATACAAAATGTGGTCGAAATTGGCTAAAGGGCATGGAAAATATACTTAATAAACTTAAAACATTTAAGTGGCCGTCATTTTGAAAATAATAAACTAATCATGTGCAATCACTTATCTGTGCATTGCCTACCAAAGTATTACTAACATGCCAAATTGGGTGATTGTACCAAGTTTGGTGAAATTCGGTTAAAGCGTTCAGAAATTTAAAGCGGGGGACACACACACGCACGCAACTGACAGACACAGACAGGGAAGTGATCTCACAACCATTTCTTTCCTTCGGAAAGTAGGCTAAAAAGGCGCAAGTGAGCCTAATATTAATTTTTTGCAGCCCATTCACATCGCGTGAAGCTAATTGTAGTGAAGAGGATGGGGACATGTACAAGCTTATCTTATGTCCTCTTACATCTAAAATTACACACATATATATATTTCATCCAGGATTCGAACCCGAAACGTCGTGACAGAGAGGTCAGTTGTGCTAGTCGCTGAGCTGAATAAAATAAACAGGAAAATAAGTTATTCAAGATAATTGTATTTCTAAGTGAGTCCTTCGCGAGACCATACGGCTTTTTTATTGTAAACAATAGAGTATCGATGCCCTTCTACTGTACTGTTATTTAAGGAAAAAAATTTCTGCAGCAGAAATTTTACAAAACAAGGAAACTTGAAGGTCTGGATGTTGAACAGAAATTCTCTTTAAGTAATATGTACAAAGACTCAATTTTTCATTCGTCATTTCTCGGGTTAACGGGTATCAAGGAAGGTTCATACAGATTCGTCCTGATGAAAAGCTTCAATCAAACACCCGCAGATGGCGCCGAATTTAACTGGGAGAAGACTAACGTCTGTCGAACAATGGGGCGCTGAGTATTCAGAAGTGGGTTCCATCTTAGACAGCAGTGGCCAGCTCTCCAAGGCACCACGCCGAAGCTACTGTTAACTTGGCGCGCTGACACCAGATGGCGCGTTTGTGCCTCTACAATGTGATTAATTAACGCAATCAGCCTCGTTCCATTAGGAGGAGATCGTCTTGGGGGGAGTACGGGAGGGGATTTGTGTAACGGAGCAAGCAATATGCAGAGCCGCCACTTGGCAATGTAGTAGGAGAGGTTGAACAAAGGACAAGAGGGCGCTTGCCGGGCTAGAAGCTATGTATGAAGGGAACATATATCTGATATTGTGATAGCAAGCTTGCATTTGGCGAAAATATGTGTTTTCTTTACGAAACATTGCGTCTATTGGGCAGAAAATATATATCATCTTTGCATGATTCATAAACTTGTCCCAGTGAAGACAAAGTAATTAAGTGAATGTACGGCATGACTTTAAATTATAATCTGAAATTGTGAATCTAAAGTGTAATAGGGAAAGTTTTCATAATTATACTTTATAACTTTACAAATACGCTACTAAATTCACACGCGAGACCTCAGTCGGTTGTTTGAATTTCATCAGTGAGAAAACTGGGTACGACGGGAGAAAATGTATGTAATCCAGTATGAGTCATTGTCCGAGTTAGTGAAATTCACTGTAAATCAACAGAAGTCACCACTTCTGCTGTAAAATTTGATATTGAAATTTTCAGTATGTTAAGAGCGATCACAGTGAAGGAGTTTGTACTACACTGAAGAGCCAAAAAAACTGGTACACCTGCCTAATATCGTGTAGGGCCCCCGCGAGCACGCAGAAGTGCCGCAAGACGACGTGGCATGGACTCGACTAATGTCTGAAGGTATGCAGGAGGCAATTCACGCCATGAATCCTGCAGGACAGTCCACAAATCGATAGGAATGTGAGGCGGTGGAGATCTCTTATGAACAGCACGTTGCAAGGCATCCCAGATATGCTCAATAATGTTCATGTCTGGTGATTTAGGTGGCCAATGGAAGTGTCTAAAGTCAGAAGAGTGTTTCTGGAGCCACTCGGTAGCAACTCTCGACGTGTGGGGTGTCGCATTGTCCTGCTGGAATTGTCCACGTCCGTCGGAGTGCACAATGGATATGAATAGGTGCAGGTGACAGGACAGGATGCTTACGTATCTGTCACCTGTCAGAGTCGTATCTAGACGTATCAGGGGTCCCATTTCACGCCAACTGCACACGCCCCATACCATGACAGAGCCTCTACCAGCTTGAACAGTCCCCTGTTGACATGTAGGGTCCATGGATTCATGAGGATGTCTCCATACCCGTACACGTCCATCCGCCCGATACAATTGGAAACGAGACTCGTCAGACCAGGCAACGTGTTTCCGGTCATCAACAGTCCAATGGCGGTGTTGACGGGCCCAGGCGAGGCGTAAAGCTTTGTATTGTGCAGTCAACAACGGTACACGAGTGGGCCTTCGGCTCCGAAAGCCAATATCAATGATGGTACGTTGAATAGTTAGAACGCTGGCACCTGTTGATGCCCCAGCATTGAAATCTGCGCCAATTTGAGAAAGGGTTGCACGTCTGTCACGTTTAATGATTCTCGTCAGTCGTCGTTTGTCCCGTTCTTTCACGAACTTTTTCCGGTCGCAGCGATGTCGAAGATTTGATGTTTTACCGGATTACCGATATTCACGGTGCACTCGTGAAATGGTCGTACGCGAAAATCAAAATTTTATCGCTACCTCGGAGATGCTATTTCCCATCTCTCGTGCGCCGACTATAACACCACGTTCAAACTCGCTTAAATCTTGATAACCTGCCATTGTAGCAGCAGTAACCGATCTAGCGACTTTGCCAGACGCTTGTTGTCTTATATATGCGCTGCCGATCGCATCGCGTTACTCTGATTGGTTCCACACCTCTGTTATTTGCATACGCACGCCTATGCCAGTTTTTTTGGCTCTCCAGTGTATTTCACTGTCGAATCTCATAGCTTACTTACAATCCTCACTTTTTAAACTAGGTCGATTTAAGCTAGGTCGATTAGACGAGGTAGCTGACCATAAGACAGTGGGAACTTAAAACACTGCGGTCTAATGAAGTAGGTGTGCAAACTGACATGAGCCGGTACTTTTGTTCCTCCATTACTTCCTTAATAAGCCATTCCTCATTTCCCATATCACACTCGACAGTGTAAGCGAAGGAGGAAAGAGTCAAACTGACTAGTCCTCGCTTTGCTAACAAACGTAGCAAAGCGAATCTGAAAATTCGCAGTCCATTACTTCGTGCATAAACGTGCGTGCTCATGTGAAGGAGACGTCTCCAAACATAACATGGTTTCAGAAGTCTGGATAACATCTTCTCGATTTGTAGTCGGGGATGGGGGTCATCAGAAATTAAGATGGGGTTTCAGCTCCCTTTATTCTTTTTCTGTAATCCTGAGCACATATGTCTTTGATAAGATTCTTCATTGCGCATTTAAGTGATTTTTTTAAAATAAAAAGAAACAAACTTATATTATACAAGGAATATTTCTAATGCTATAGTTATTTGTAAACACATTATTTACAAAGGCCTCGCTTTATAAACTGTCCAAGTAATTATTTATATGGGCTTTTGAGTCACTTCTCCTAAGAACTGCAAGGTTTTTTTTAATTATTTTGTAAAGCGAATCACCTTAAAAAAGTCTAAATTTTTGTCGTTTAGAAAAACTGTTCTTAATTATGGCAGGATTGTACTTTATTAGAAACATTTTGGTTTTATATTTAGACCTGTGAATTGTCATTGTAGCAGAAATAATTACCCTGTTGAAAACTAACAAAGAGTCGCAATTTAAATTTTTACAAATATAATTTAATTACAATTTATTATATAAGGGTTTTTTTTAACGAATTCATAAAAATTAATTTTTGAATAAAACATGAAATATTGAGTAAGTTGGCTTTTAAAAAATTAGGCATTTCTTGGTTAAGCTGTTTTCAATTCTTCATATATAAAATTAAAGATTTAATTTTTACAGTCATGTGTACCTGAGGAAGCTATATAATTTATCTCTCAACTGCTATCTGTCTTCCGAATTTCGCAATTTATATTGTGCAGACGTATAAATATATACACATACATATGTTCACATAAGTATACATATACATACAAATATATAACATGCAATTGTTGACTTTGTTTTAATGTACATTATTTGAATGCAAATAATGACATCGATGAGCGTAGTAATCACAATTACACTTTCTTCACAATCTAATATTACTCTCTTCATGTTTGCTTCCAATCACTTCCGCTTTTTAACATTAAATTTAACACCAAATTTCCCATCGTGTAAAGGTGACCGTGATTGCATTATCTATGTTGGGACAACTGTCATACTCTCCCTCCACTCATAGTCAAAAGTTTATTTCAGTAATAGCAAGCAGTATAACTGAATTGACAGATAATTTTACAATAAAACAGTATTTCATAAAAATCTGAACGGTAAAACAGTATTACATAGTGAAAAAAGTAATGTGCACCATAGTATTATGTTTATTACTCCAGTCATATTCATTTTAAATCCCTAATGCATTTAATAAGTCACGTTTATCAATAATTACGTTACTACTATAAACCTTTCTGAAGTTGAAACAAATTAGCAAAACAGAACTAATGCAAGAGGTACTGGGCATGTTTGTCTTATCTTTCTACTTTATTATTAAGTGCTAGGTGCGAGAATAAATATTATACTATTTTATTTTGCACTAATAGCGTTATAGAGACGATTTCATTTTTAAAAACTGAAATTTATAACTAAGTATTGGTTTCCAACCATTGGCAAATGCAGAGTTTCTCTTATCAGTATACAGAGTGTTCAACTACTGACAAATTCGTTGGTGGAAAACTTAGATTGCGCATCTAACCAAGCACTTAAATTTTCAAGTGCAGCATCACAAAACGCGGATACAGCTATCTTAAATCGTTTCACTGAATGACTGTCGCAACTATTTAACAGTTCCTTAACATTAAAGCAGATACATTACTCATATTTTCTTTCTCTTACACAACTGAAACTTTTTTATAAAAGTGGTAACAATTCAAAATTTTCTTTTCTTTTTATGGTATCTAGAATATGTTTATGTAACACATTAATTTGCCAGTGTACAAATAGAAAATAACATTCTCTTATAGAATCCTCAAAAAATATTCAAATGCAAAACAACGCATTTTATGGGACATATCACATGCTTTTAAATGCTTATATATATATATATGCTTATTTAAATATATGCTTATTAATTTAAATGCTTATATATTTCTCAATAATTGGTAGCAGTGACTATTGCCTTGAAAATGAGAGTAAGTTTCTGTGTGTTACCTCAACGAAATCGCTGAATCCTATTATAACACCAACATGGTTAGTAAATATAATAAACAGATATCTTCATGGCAATAATATTTATATAACTACGGAAAACGATCACAATCAAGTTTGAAGGGTATTATGCGAAACATCAGCTGGGCATCTTACGAGTATACCCACATTACAACCGTTTTGTAGTTGTTTTTATGAGATGTTTTGAAATATCGTTAACTTTTATTTTAATTCCCCAAACATTATATTTTGTACTGTCACTTTAGAATGCAACGCATCCTCAAGTAATATTAAATATTTATGACATTTGAAAAATAGTGTAAAACTTTCAGACTTTTCTTTTTTTCATCTTAATAACATATGATTTGTAGCACTCTCTTCACTTCCTAAAAAAAATGTTAAAGTGCTACGGTATCTTTCGGCCATTGTTGCTGACATTGGGACTGTTTAGCGGTGAAATTGTTAATACACAGCTCCACATTTTTTTATTTCACACGATACTTTTTGTGCGATCTTTGAATCTGGATGTATTTTGTTATGGCATTGTACACAACCTTGATTACGTTTGACAACATGAAACGACAAGAAGCCTTTAGATGCCACCACAGTTTTTGGTCATGTTTATCTGAATTCACGAAAAACCAGGTCACTTTCTGAGATACATTTCCTGAGAAGAAATTTTTTTTAAATTTATTAGATTCCATATGATGTTTAATATCTGTGGCATTATCGTGCGGTGCATTTGCAACTTAGAAGCATTTTTTACGTTCAGCAGCTATTCTGAGGATTTGCACAATATTTTAGCATTGTAATAACTATTACTAAAACCAACAACAGCTTAATATGGTCTATTTTTTTCTGAGTGAACATTGATTCAGTACTTCATAGCTATAACATGAAGCAATATAAATATTCTTTTCCAATCACAAATGACACAGGAGTGACGCTGTCGAAATGAAAACTAAAATTTCCGTTCTTTTTCAAGACCCGATTATTGTTTTTTCGGTATATGTCAGAGTGTATCTACCACACTGCAGTTCTATATTTATAAAGGTTTTTGCGCGTGATAATAGCAAAGCTTTTCAAAACGGGGAACTTCGGTTAATCAGGACATATGGTCACGGTAATCAATTATAAGACAAACAAAAATGTAGCATGTCTTATTAGCACCATCTTGCGATTCTGCACCAAGAGGAAATGGGCGATGTTAGGTAAGTACTAGGAAAAATACAGCTAATGTTGCTATAAAAACAACAGTTTCAAATAAGATGCGCATCATTACTAGACAAACTATGATATGAAATGCTTTTATTGTCGCAATTAATTTATAAGGATTGGTAAAATCTCTTTTTGAAATTCGCGGTTTAAGCGACATTTAGATAGAGTTACCACAAACATCATATTTCTATAATATCAACGAACTCTTTCTGTTAACTGTAATTTTCACTGCTCCCCTGGTGCCATACCCTCGTGTGTCATATTAAAAAGCTGTGCAGCATTAAGCACAGATATTTAGAGCTAAAAATAATAATGTTGAATATAACTATAATAGATCATTGAAGTGTGATATTTACAATCTTCCTTAGTGTACATAATAATGTTAGGTTGTTTGTATAATTCTCATTTCAGAGTAATTAAAAATAATGTTCATATACAGAACGATAAAGTAAGTGATATAAATGAACATAGATGTTACATTCTGTTTCAAGTGTTTCATAACATACGTGTTATTGAAGTACCCCAAAAATATTAACAGCAGTCAATATGTATTATTTTGCATCATGCAATTGTTGGTTTTCTGTGATGTTAACTTGAGTTTCTGGAGCTACTGCTGGTAGTTATTTCATTGTGCATTGTGGTAATTAATTTCACATTCATCTAAATAAAACATTAATTTTTTTAATAATTTTCCACGTTCTCGACATATTGGTGTCACATAATATGAGAGTACTGAACACAGAGCAACTAACCCATTCATATATGCGTTTGTGTTTAGGTCTGAAAACAATGTATACCAAGGGTAAATTTGGTGGTATCTCGTTACAGTGGCACGACCATCACCAATTCAGTACCGACTCGGTACTCAAATTCTGAGTCATACCGTGGATGAACCTCGCACTGTTGTTGGTGCGGCATCCTAATCAAACGTGCGCGGTTTTTTTTTTTTTTTTTTTTCAGAAATATTATACGCACCACGGCCGTCTTCAGTGGGAGGCCGGAGTGTTGAAATGTGGCAACACCGCACCCGAGGCCGGTTTCGTACCCCCATGGGTCCGCCCGGCCAGGCGCGCGCTTGTGAAACGCGTGTGCTTTCTTCACTTCCCTGGGTATTATTTGTGCTGGTGCCTACAAGATGTTTTA